>ML782380.1:337388-351922 GCA_009831015.1 Picea engelmannii | reverse complement strand
TTAAAAGATCATTAATTGTGCCCATTGTTAATAGGTGTACGCCTTTCGGCGTAAAAATCATATTAATATTCCCTAGCTATTTAATATACCAAATGTAAACGGAAGGTCGTTTACATTTGGTATAATGTGTTTAGGGAATATCATCTAAAAGCCATGGAACCACAGCCGCAAACTCGTGGCTGGTAAACGTCGAAAAGTTTTTGCTGTAAAATTCCCAAAGCAGTAAAAGTTTGAAATTATTTCTTGATTTTTTCATGATCAATTTAAAAATCTAAAGCTCTTTCTTGATTTTTTCATTTAAAAATGGTCAATTTAAAGAATCTACATATATCAATTTAAATGCAACATATAAAATAACTCATTTAAAAAACCAATAAATAAATAAATATAATACTAATGTAATTACATGATATATAAGCAGTATATATTAAAAAAATGCAAACATTTAAAAAAAAATCAAAATAAATAAACTTATCATATATAAAAACCTATCATATATATAAACTGATGCTATATATTATATACATTTTTAAGCTATGGCAAAATCAAAATAAATAAACTTATCATATATAAACTGATGTTATATATTATATACATTTTTAAGCTATGGCTGGTGAACTATAAAATGCACAGAAACCAAAACATTAAACAGGCTATGGCTGAGGTATATGATTCTTTCATGCAAATAAAAAGAGAAATCATGATTATGATAAAGATATACCCAATCGAATCTGTTAAAGGAAAAAAAAATTAAACTTCAAAATGTTATTACTTTAATAATTTTGGTACCGCTGTCTTGGCGAAATTTGAAAGGCCACCCAAACCTACCATTCAACATGCATCCAGTTTAACCACCCGTTAGTTTCATGCATGCGTTAATTGAAACGTGGGAAGTGGTATCACCACACAGGCAGGCTTGACATTAATAAAAACCCTAAAGGAGGGAGCAAGGATGGCCGCAAGAATAAAATGTTTAAAAGTGTTTAAAAGAGAACAATGATTGCTGAAATATTACAGATTCAGATTAACCTGTCATCTTTCACCATTAACTTATCGGTGTTCACCATCCATTGACTCTCTCAAGGAAATTATACTCAGACAAGGATAATGCTTCAAAAACTGTCAATAATCTAAAACTTATCAATGTGGGGTCTATAGTTCCTGTTGGTGAGATTCCTCGCAAGGTTATTACAAAATATCCGCGCCCTCCTTCATCAGACTAAAACAACCCACAAATGTTAGCGGGGTTATTACAATGCATGTTGTTGTGCGCCCTCCCTCATGAAAAGAAAACAATTGGCGAATGCTCAAAAGAAGAACAGATGTTCATGCACGATTATGTAGAAGATAAATTAATTTTAAGCATGAGAAATTCTTTTTAAATCTGTGAGGTCCAGGATGATATGAATCTAATGACGCACATGCAATTTAAATCAACAAATAGACAAGGGCGCAATGCAACATGCACACAGACATGGATGCACATGCAATTGAAAATCCATCTATTTAATGAACAAATTAATATAAAATGCAGAGAACATTTGTTGCTCACCTCACCTCTCCTCTTTGCTGATACCGATTTTGTGCCTTTAAGATTGTTTCCTTCTCTACTTTATGCTTCTGCCTCAGTATTTTCCTCTATACCACCTTGTATTATGCATCGTATGTCAGGCAAGAAATGGTCTGGGGTATCTGGCATCGTATTATGCATCGTAAGTCAGGCAAGAAACGGTTTGGAGCATCAACAGGTTGGAGGTATGAAGCGGCGTGGGGCATTAATGGAATGAAACGGTCATGGGCATCAACAGGTCAGGGTATCAAGAGGCGTGGGGTATTAATGGAATAAAGACTTACGCTAGCCATGATTTCTTGACTACAAACGATAATCATTCAAAGTATGGCGGCTGGCATCTTAGGTGTAAATCCGGGCATTGTAGGTGTATCTTAGATATGAAAAATGTGGCAGAAACGTATCTTAGATATGAAAAACGTGGCACAAAAGTAAATTTAATACAGTAAAATAGAAAAAGTTAATAATGAAGTAAATTTGTTAATCATTTGAAAGTGGCAATTAGATAGTCACATAGTAATTTCTTAATCATATTAAGTAAATGTTAAAAAGTAAACAGGTTAACGGAGGCCTTTAAAAATGCTAGAAAGTTATGAACATGATATCTCATTCATTGATTTGGAAGGATGACTAAGAATATACCAGCATCTTCAATTATTAGCCATCAGATTAGAATTTGAGATTAAAAAGTGATTAATTGTGCCCATTGCCAATAGGTGTACGCCTTTCAGCGTAATTATACAAGAATGGTTGTAGTTTGCTTTCTCGGGAATAAATCAAAAGCTTTTGAAAACTTCAAGGTCTACAAGGAAATGGTGGAAAATGAAATGGATTCAAAAATCAAGTGTTTGAGATCTAATAATGGAGGAGAGTTCACTTCAAATGAATTTATGCACTACTGCAGCAAACATGGAATAAAAAGGAAATTATCTATTGCTAGGACACCTCAACGGAATGGAGTTGTTGAAAGAAAGAACATGACAGTACAGAAAATGGCTCGAACAATGCTAATGGATTCCAAATTGACAGATATTTTTTGTACACATGAAGTTCATACATCATTTAACATTCAAAATAGATTAATTCTCGGAAACAACACTGACAAAACTCCCTACGAGCTATGGAAAGGAAGACCAGCAAATGTGAAGCACTTCAGAGTATTTGGAAGCAAATGTGAAGCACTTCAGAGTATTTGAAAGCAAATGCTACATCAAAAGAGAAGATGGCAGAATGGGAAAGTTTGACTCTCGTGTGGACAAAGGAGTACTTGTTGGTTACTCAAGTACAAGAAAATAATACAAGTGTTACAATTTGAGGTTGAACAAAGTTGTGGAAAGCATCAATGTAATAATTGATGAAACAGGTGGATGAGAATTAAAGGAAGAAGAAAATGAATCAATGGAACAACTTTACGAAGAAGAAGCAGAAGATGAAGAAGAAGTAGAAGAGGAAGATGAAGAGGAACAAACATAAGTAGAAGATCAAGTTTAGAAAGTGCCTCAAAAGACACCTAGCAAACGAGTACAGAAGAATCATCCTTCAGATCAGATTATTGGAAACAAAGATGCAGGAGTTGAGACTAGAAGAAGAATTTGTTTGCTAGAACAAATGCACCTAGCACTCTCATCTATGATTGAACCAAAAAGTTTTGAAGAGGACAACAAGGATGAATTATGGAATAAGGCCATGGATGAAGAATTTGATCAAATAGAGAAGAATGACACTTGGGAATTGGTTCCAAGACCAAAGAATAAGAATGTGATTGGCACAAAGTGGATATTCAAAATTAAATTGAATGAAGATGGACAGGTTACAAGGAACAAAACCATATTGGTATGTAAAGGATACGCACAGGTTGAAGGAAACGACTTTGAAGAGACATTTGCCCCAGTTTCCATAATGGAATCAATCTGATTGCTTTTAGCTTATGCATGCTCTAAGAATATTAAAGTGTATCAGATGGACGTAAAATCATATTTTCTGAAAGGGGAACTTGAAGAAGAAGTCTACATTGAACAACCAGAAGGATTTCAGTTGTCAGAGAATGCATATTATGTGTGTAAATTGAAGAAGGCCTTGTATGGTCTAAAATAGGCTCCTAGAGCATGGTACTCTAGACTGGATAAATATTTATAGCGGGCAGGGTTCAGAAAAGGAAGTGCAGACAACAACCTCTACATCAAGCTAACTCAAGATAATATTTTATTAATTGAAGTTTATGTTGATGATATTATTTTTGGAAGTGATGATAACAGGTTAAGCCATAAATTTGCAAAGGATGTGCAGAATGAATTTGAAATGTCATTACTTGGAGAACTATCCTTCTTTCTGCGTCTTCAAATATGTCAAAGAAACCAATGAATTTTTATCTCAAACTAAGTATATCAGAGAAATGCTAAAGAAGATCGGAATGGAAGATTGCAAACCAGTTACCACTCATATGCAAACCAGTTGCAAGTTGAGAAAAGATGATGATTCAAAGTCTACAGACCAAAGGTAATACATGTCAATGATTGGTAGCTTACTATATGTGACAGCATACAGACTAGATGTAATGCAGGCAGTTGGATAGGTGGCACGATTTCAAGCAGCACCAAAGGAATCACATGTCATAGCAGTGAAGAGGATTTTCAGATATCTCAAAGGAACAAAAGAGTTTGGATTATGGTATCCAAAAGGAAAGAATCTATCAATTATTGCCTACACAGATGCAGATTGGGCAGGTTTCATTGATGACCAATGAAGCACCAGTGGAGCAGCGTTCTACTTGGGTGAGTGTTTAGTATCTTGGCTAAGAAATAAACAATCATGAATATCTTTATCTATAGTCGAGGCAGAGTATATTGCAGCAACAACATGTTGTACACAGGTTCTATGGATAAAACAAACTCTGAAAAATATACATGTTGAGTATGATTATTCCATTCCAATCTATTGTAATAATACAAGTTCCATCGGTATCTCAAAGAAGCTAGTTATGCACTCCAAAATGAAGCACATCCAATCAAGTATCACTTTCTATGGAAACAAGTTGCAAAGAAGAACATCAGAGTTGAATATGTGGGCACAAAAGAACAAGTGGCATACATCTTTTCAAATCTGCTTCCATCGAAAGCCTTTGAGTATCTTCGCTAGAGACTCGGAGTAATTTCTACTCCAAAGTGAATTTTTTTTATTGTTTGTCTTATATGTCTTAGATTTACACGAGGGAGCACCATAAAGAGGAAAGTTCAGGTTGGGAGATCAGTTTCGGGAATATTTTAGTCAGGGGGAGTTTCCGCAAGGACAATTCAATTAAGGGGAGCAGCCCCAGATGGAAAGATACCTTTGCCATTGATGACAAAGGGGGAGAGATTTATCATATGCAGGATAGAAATGCTTAGAGAGAGAGCACAAAGGCATGGTTCCAGGGGGAGCATGAGTGATATCACTTAAGTATTACATCAGAGTGTTGCTATCAATGCCAAAGGGGGAGATTGTTGATTAATTGGGTTGGTTGTCATTGATGTCAACCCTTGAAGAAAGTCTGGTAGTGAATTCTAGTAGCACAAAGGTTTGGGTAATGGACCCAAGTTTGTTTGATGGAAAATTGTATGAGTTTTGATATATTTGTAGGTAATAATATTCTATATGGATAGTACATGTCATTCCATTTCCGGTGGTATGTGCAACGTCACATAACTCCTCACGGTTAGAGAGTTATGGCCATGTGAAGTTGGAGAACCCTCATGAGTCATCTAGAAGCGCCAAAAGGTCAAAGTAGTCAAAGTGTTTGCAAAGAAGAAATTGTTTAAATAATAAAGTGAAGTGATGAGTGTACTATAATTCAAAGTGGATACAAAAGAAATTATTTAAATAATAAAGTTAATGGATAAATTACTAAGTGGACAAGTGGTTAGAAGTGGGTTAGCCCTAAAATAAGGAAAGTGGTTTAAGAGATTTTAGAAGGTAAATAATAAAGTGAAGTGATGAATGTACTATAAGTCAAAGTGGATACAAAAGAAATTATTTTAAAAAAAAGTTAATGGATAAATTACTAAGTGGACAAGTGGTTAGAAGTGGGTTAACCCTAAAATAAGGAAAGCGGGTTAAGATGGTTAAAAGGTAACCCCTTGAGGAAGTTACATGAAAGTATAAATAAAAAGCAAGGCTCTCTCATATTTATTACACTTGAGAATATTGAATATCTACAGGTGATTGAGGTAACAAACAGATATCTAAGACGAATTTCAGAGGGAAAGTGAAGTAAAGAAGGTTGAAATTCAAGGGATGATAAATTATTTTGATGATGCTTTCTAAGGTATGTTATTTACAGGTCATCTCACCATTTTCGCAATAACTTTTTTCCTAGGATGATTCAGA
The DNA here is from genome assembly GCA_009831015.1 of Picea engelmannii. Lineage (NCBI taxonomy): Eukaryota > Viridiplantae > Streptophyta > Pinopsida > Pinales > Pinaceae > Picea > Picea engelmannii. The sequence continues at coordinate 345,990 of ML782380.1, read as the reverse complement.
CCGTGAAATTGGGAGGTCATTGAGGAAACATATCCAAGTAGCTGTGATAAAAATTTCAACTTGTGGGTCGTTGTATTTTTGGAGTTACACGCCGTGGAAAATAGGGTTTGTGGCTAGTCCTGAAACTAGTCTAAAACAAGTGTTTTGGGTAAAAACGTCATAACTTCTTCATAACAAATCCAAATTTAGTAATACCAAATGTATTGGTTAGAGTACAATCTGTAGTATTTTATGTACCATTTTCAGATCGATACAACAAATATTCTGTGTGGGGAACGCTCTACAAGTTTTCTCTCTAGAATAAGCTAAAATTCAACAAGGTATGTCGTTTTTTCTATAAATCCTTTTCTGAGAGGTTCCAAGTAGTGAAACCTGGAGGAATTGAATAAAATACACTGAAGAACATTGTGTACTATTTTTAGATCTTTATTCATTACAGGTACATAGTTATGATTATTTCAAGTTAGGGTTGTTGACTAACCCAAAATTAGTCATGTGAGACTAAAGTAAAGTTTGATGAAAATGTTGGTCTCTTGTTGTAAAAGTTAAGGAAGGTTTGCAGATATGTGATCATATACACCAGGTTTATTACAGAGTTACAAACAATATTTGGATGATGAAATTGATGAGGGCTTTTGGTTGAGCTACATGTTGGGTACATGGTTGAGACAAGTAGTTGATGAGTTGGCACATACATGAGGTGTATAGTTGATGATGTTGGTACATCTTGATGAATCATAGTTTATGTGTATTTGGTGCATGATTGGTACATATTTGATTCATGTTTGATGAACTCGTTGATGGTATAGGTTGGTGCATGGTTGATGCACTTGTTTATGGTATGGGTTGATTACAGGTTGTTTGGACAGGTTATTTGTACAGGTTTGGTGCATGGTTGATGCATTTTTTTATGGTACAAGTTGATGTATGGTACATGTTGGCACAAGTTATTAGTACAGGATGATTATAGGTTGATTGGTATAGGTTTACATAAGTATATCTCACAGTGATAGTGTGGCAGTGGTTCCATCATTCTACTTCTACGTCAGGGAGGTTGGATGGGGCAATAACAGGTGGTTGTAGCCACCTTCTGGCTGTAGTCGGAGAACATAGGGGGTTGTAGCCTCCTTCTGGTTGTATCGAGAGAATTGGGGAGTTGGAGCTTCCCTCGGGCTGTATCCTAAGAAACTACGGGATTGGAGCCTCATACCAGATGTAGCTAGAAAACAAAGGAAGTTGGTGCTTTCAATGAATGTAATTCTTAAAGACATATAAGTAAAATATTTCCATGGTTTTCTCCCGTTTGGGTTTTCACGTAAAAACATCGGTGTATTGTGTATGTGTATGATTGCTCATTTGTTTATTTACTCTGCAATTATTGGATGATAATGCTACATTGATATAACACTTGCTTTATATGGTTAAAAAGGATTAAATTTCTCTATTATTGATTCACACCCCCCCCCCCTCCTCTTAGTAATCCAACAATTGGTATTAGAGCAGGTTCCTTTAGAAATCATTTTAACCACTGAAAGGTAGATCATGGAGAGCAACAACATGTATAAAAATGGAATACCACGGTTTGATGGACAGAAGTATGCATTTTGGCGGAGAAGGGTGAAAACATATATACAAGCACAGGGATTTGAAATTTGGCAATCAATTGTAGATGGATACAAAGAACCAGCAATTTCACTAACAAATGAAAGAGCAATAAAAATCGAGCAAAGTAATTCCAAAACCACAAATGCACTTATGAATGGTCTTTGTGAATCAGTTTACACCGGAGTTATACATTGTAAATCCGCTAAAGATATTTGGGACAAGCTTCAAAATATTTAGGAAGGAGATTCAAAAGTCAAAGCAGCAAAGCTTCAAACTTATAGAGGTCAGTTAAAACAACTAAAGATGAAGGAAGATGAGAATATTGCAGCTTACTTCTTACAAGTCGATGAAACAGTAAATGCAATCATAGGATTAGGAGAAGAAATTAAAGAATCTGTAATTGTTCAAAAGGTACTAAGATCTCTCCCTATGAGATTTGACCCTAAGATATCAACACTAGAATAAAGAGCATATCTAGACTCAATAAGCATGGACGAACTACATGGAATCTTCACATCATATGAAATGAGAACTAAATAGGAAACTCGAGATATAAAAGAATCACCTTTCAAAGCATCCAAAAGGTCAAAGCAAAAGGGAAAGAAAAATGAAAAGGAACATAGCAGCAGCAGTGACATCTCGGAAGATGATGAAGAAATGGCCAACTTTGTTAGAAGATTGAACAAGGGAACCAACGGAAGATATAAAGGTAAGTTTCCATTGACTTGTTTTAATTGTGATTGTGTTGGTCATTTTTCTAACAAATGTCCTCATAAGAAAAATAAGAGGAATGGTGAAGATTACTCAAATAGAAAACAAACATATAAAGGCAAAAGAACCACAAAGAAAGATTTCAAGAAAAGCTTATGCACCAAAGAAGACATCTCCTCATCAGATGAAGATGAAGTCAGTGACAGTCAGACATAAATAGTTCTATTCATGGTAGCATAAGACTCTGATAAAGACACCAAAGAAGAATATGAAGAGGCAGAAGTTGACTACCGAGAAGAATTATTGTGTGCCATAAAAGTTATAAGAAGAGAAAAGAAGAAAAACAAAAAGATACAAGCAGAACAAGACAAGAAAGAAGACACTCGGGAACTAGAACAAATGATCACAAATTTGAAGGTTAAAATAGAAGAATATAAAAGAATTGAAGAATCACTCAAAGAACAACTAGAAGAAAGAGACGGGAACATTGAAAATTTGGAAGCAGAGATTGTCACATTAAGAAAGGATCTTCAACAGAAAAATATGCAGAACCACTCAAAAGTTTTGGATGACATTATTAGCAGTCAAAAGCCTCATCATGACAAGTCCTGACTTGGATACAATCAGACAGAAAATGGATCAAGCTCCAAAACAACAGAACAAGAAACATATCCAAAAACATATGCAGAAACAATGAAAGGGGATAGGAAGACCTACAAGGAATATTATAGGGACACTCCTCCATCAAGAAAGATTCAGATTTCAGAATCAACGATCGACAGAAACAGATAAGCATCAGGAAGAAGAAGGATTCATAAGAGTAACTCCCTTCAGAAGATCTTCAACTCTCAGGTATCAAACTATCTTTTTTGTTTTATATTATGCATGCAATAATTTTGGACATAAAGATGTGAATTGCAGAGCTAACAGCATGAACATAAACAACTTTGAAAGGCATACACAAAAGGGTTATCCAAGAAGGCCTAGTGAAACACAACAAATAAGTTACAACAGGTTTGAATCATTGAGAACTGAAGTGGAATGCTACAAGTGTAACAACTTTGGACACATGGCCAAAGATTGCATAATGACATTCCCTCCTAAAGAACCACAACAGAACAACAACAATCACAGACAGGAACCTCAGAAGAGGACATGGATAAGAAAGCAGAATCAGTATAACAATGAAGAATGCACACTCTCTCTACAAGCTAAGCAGAAGAAACGTGATTGGTATGTTGACAGCGGTTGTTCAAAACACATGATAGGTGATAAAGACATATTTATTACATTAAGAAAGGAAAGAGATGGACCAGTCTCCTTCGAAAATGATGATTCAGCTAAAATCATTGGAAAAGGCACAGTCAGAACTGGAAACAAGAATACTAAGGCAGAAAATATTCTAGTATTAGAAAATATGAAACATAATATTCTAAGTGTAATTCAAATGTGTGACCAAGGTCATAAAATTACTTTTGATTCACAGAACTGCGAGATAAGAAAAGAAGGTTCAGGAAAATTGATTGCAACAGGTGCAAGAACTTCAAGCAACATATATGTATTAAGTGAAATTGGAAATGAAAAGTGTTGTCTAGGAAATGAAGATGAAGGTTGGCTATGGCACAGAAGAATGGGTCACATACACTTTGGCAACCTTGTCAAAGTTAGTAGAAAGGAAGCCGTTAGAGAAATGTCCCGGATCATGAAACCAACCAACACTTTTTGCAAGCATTGTCAACAAGAAAAGCAAACAAAGACTAGGTTCAAATCAAAGGAATACTCAACCACAAGACCACTGGAAATTGTGCATATTGATCTAGTTGGACCAACTACAACAAAAGGTTTAAAAGGTGAGAAATACTTTATGTTATTAGTTGATGATTATACAAGAATGACTGCAGTTTGTTTTCTCATGACTAAGTCAGAAGCTTTTGAAAACTTCAAGGTCTACAAGGAAATGGTGGAAAATGAAATGGATTCAAAAATAAAATGTTTGAGATCTAATAATGGAGGAGAGTTCACTTCAAAGGAATTTATGGACTATTGCAGCAGACATGGAATACAAAGGCAATTCTCTGTTGCTAGGACACCTCAACAAAATGGAGTTGTTGAAAGAAAAAATAGGACAGTACAGAAAATGGCTCGAACAATGCTAATGGATTCCAAATTGACAGATATTTTTTTGACACATGCAGTGCATACAACAATTCACATTCAAAACAGAGTAATGCTCAGAAACAACACTGAAAAAACTCCCTACGAGCTATGTAAAGGAAGACCAGGAAATGTGAAACACTTCAGAGTATTTGGAAGTAAATGCTACATCGAAACAGAAGATAGCAAAATGAGAAATTGTGACTCTTATGTGGACAAAGAAGTAGTTGTTGTTTACTCAAGTACAAGAAAAGCATACATGTGTTACAATTTGAGGTTGAACAAAGTTGTCGAAAGCATCAATGTAACAATTGATGAAACGGGTGGACGAGAATTTTGATGATTACAGCTATGTGAGACATTCTCCAGCTTACAAACCTGTGAGATGTGGATCATTGCAACTATGTGAGTCTTTCTCCAACTTACAAACCTCAAAGAAAGGCCCTAAGAAGGGTACGTGGTTCCTACCTGAGACAGAGTTGGAACGTAGAGATGATCTCCTTCATTCAGAGAGTTGAGAAGAACTCCATATGATTATCCAGTGGGAAAGGCGATCTGTTGAGTTAGACATGTCTGTGGCTAAGCACAAAGTGAACGTGTGAAATCCCAAAGTGTTGGGTGCATCATCAGGTGAACATAAATGAAGATGATTTATTAGCCTCCTCTTAGCAGCAGATTTGACGAGAAACTCCAGATGATTCTCCTGTGTGAGGCAGCGAGAAATAAGATCTGTAGAGTGGACATGCATGTGGACGAGCACAGGTGAACATATGAAGATCGGGTTCTTCTGTGTAATGCAGTGAGCTAGAGATATGGACATCCCTATGGATGTGCACCTAGTGGATAAGAACTAGTGGGTGTATTAGATCCTTTGTTATATTGTACAAGAGTCAGACCTACCTATAACCCTAATTGTAATGTAAATGGTACTGGTTGGCCCCACCTTAATGTAACTATTAATTAATGTAAAATATAATTAATCTGGTTAATATTAATTATATTATAAGCTAGTGAGGTCATACATGTTGTGACAATAGACACTTATGTTGATAGGTTCAGGTTAGTATAAGTAAAGGTAAATTCCCCATTGAGGAAAAATATCTTTCATGTGAGTTTGGAAATTTTAGCAAGTACATCTACTTGGGAAAAGGTGCACACCTATCTTGGGCACTAGTCTTCTAGGGTTTGAGAACCCTCTTTTGTTCTAGGTCTTACTGGTGGTGAAGATATTTCTCTTGAATAATATAACAAAGGATTTGGTTGGGTTTTCTTCTCTTGTTGAGAAGGGTTTCCCAAGATACTTCTTGTGTTCTTGTGCATGGTGTTTCTTCTTGTGATCTTGGTTGTTGCAGCATTACTGTTTATGGTTAATACAAATGATAAAATGGAATGAACTTCATGATTAACCTAGCTTATTGAAAAATCAACATGGTATCAAAGCATAGGTCTTGAAAGAACCCATTGCACAAACATCTACCAAGCCTCCTCTCTCTTTTCCAGAACCGTACGACCGTCCTAGGGTTTCCAGAAAAATCTGTACGGCCCTCCTTTCATTGGTGATACAACCCTTAATACTTAGACGTTGTGGCTATTTTTGGCATAGAAGTGTATGAACTCCTCCAGCACATCTCCAGAGACTCTCAGAATGAAATTTTGAGAATTTTCAATTTTTGGTCCTAGGGTTTCTAGGGTTCCGCAAATTTCTGCAGATTTCTAGTTTTAGGGTTTCTGCAGCTCTTTGAAGAAGCCTTCAATATTACATGTGTTCTTCTAACTTTCAAGGCTTATTGTTGGCAGTCATAAGTCCAACAAAACCTAAGATTTCTAGCCTAGCTTATCCATTAGGTTTTCTAGCTCAGTTGACAAGGGTTTGTGAAGAATCCAAAATTATGATGAACATACCTATGATGAAAGATAAGCTTGATGGATCAAGCAACTTCAAGTCCCTGAAAGACAAGAATTTAGAGGAAGACTTATTGTGGGTGATACAAAAAGGTGACACTATGACTACCCTCTTCATGAAGATGTTAAGAGGATAGAGATCAGGGAGGTGCCATTGGAGAAATCATATCAGTACCCTCATGTATACACTTGTATATATATTATTTGTATCATTGTCATGAGAGAAATTACAAGAGGAAGGAACCTTCTTGCTGAATTCATGGATCCAGAGGGATCTCAGTGCATTCAAAAGAACAACACACTGGAAGTGAAGACCCTAGGTTTGATAGTTGAAATTGTCATTCCTCTAACCTATATTTCTGAAGTCTTCTACATTGCAAGTAGGTGTTGTAGCTCTAACAACAATCCTTAAAATGTTTTGATTCTGGAGATGTACTCATTATTCTCCTTTAGGATATATTATTGTTTTGGTTCCTCTTGTTTTCTTGTTTGAGATAGGTTAACAACAAAGGAAGATTTGTATCCTTCAAAGGGATCCACTTGACTCAAAGGGAGTCAAAACTATTTGAGAAAGAGGAAGAATAGAACCATCATTGAGGAAACTAATGCAATAATGCATGATAAGAATCTGTCTATGATTCTATGGGCAGAAGAATTCAAGACACAGTATATGTTCATAACAAGAGCCTTCATCGGACTTTGAGAAACATAACTTCTGAAGAAGCCTTCACCGGAGTGAAGCCTAAGATTAAACACCTCAAAATATTTGGGTGCCCAGTGTATTTTCATCTACCCAAAGAGAAGAAGTCAAAGCTAGACCCTTCAAGGAGAATGGATACGTTTATGGGATAACAGTGAATCTTCAAAGACATTCCAGATCGACATCCCTGGTTAGAGACATATTGAGACAAGCAGAGATGTTGTCCTTGAGGAAGATATAGCCTTTCAAAGATCCAGAGAATCTTATATGGAGATTGACAATAAGACAATGCCTTCTCCCCCTTTCAGCAGTTCAAAGGGAGACATACATTATTCCAGCTAATTCAGTTGCTCCAGTTGATATGTTCAGAGATATTGCAGTAGGGCATACAAGACCTACCTAGACTCATTCTGCAAGAGGAAGAGAAACATACAAGCCTCTAAAGGAACATCTCGAGAAAGAAAAGAGATTTTTCAAGCTATCCTTCAGTCATGAGCCACTTCATTGATGTTAAGACTCCTTATCTTAGAGAAGCAACAAGAGAGCAGGTATGGCAAGATGCCATAAAAGAAGAATACCAGTATATCTTAAAAAATGATGTATAAGATATTATTCAGGGACCAGAAGGGAAGTCTGTGGTAACTTCCAAGTGGACCTATAAGATTAAGCATGTAGCTAATGGAAGTGTCAAGAAATACAAAACGAGATCTATAGCCATAGGTTTATTGTTGGATTACTGAGAGGGGGGGTGAATCAGTAATAACGTAATTACCTTTTTCTTCAAATGTTATATCAATGTAGAATTATTATACAATAATGAGCAGTAATAAATAAACAATCACACACATGCACAGTACACCAGTGTTTTACGTGGAAACCCAAATCGGGAGAAAACCACGGAATGTTTTTTCTTATATGTCTTGAATAATTACATTCATTGGAAGCACCAACTTCCTTTGTTTTCCAGCTGCAACTGGAAGGAGGCTCCAACCTCCTAGTTTCTCAGGCTACAACCTAAGGAAAGCTCCAACTCCCCAAATCTCTGACTACAACCATAATGAGGCTACAACCCCCAATGTTCTCCGGCTACAACTGGAAGGTGGCTACAACCACCTGTCCTTGCCCCGTCCTACCACCCTGAAGTAGAAGTAGAATGATGGAACCATTGTCACACTATCACTGTGAGATATATCATTGTAAACCTGTACCAATAAATTTGAACCATGCATCAACCTATACCTCAACCTGTAATCAACCTGTACCATAAACAAGTGCATCAACCATGCACCAACCTGTAATCAACCTGTACCATAAGCAAGTGTATCAACCATGCACCAACCTGTAATCAACATGTACCTTAAACAAGTGCATCAACCATGCACCAACATGTACCATAACCAAGTGCGTACCAATCATGTGTCAACTAATCATCAACTATGACTCATCAATATGTACCAACATCATCAACTATACACCTCATGTATGTGCGCCAACTCATCAACTACTTGTCTCAACCATGTACTCAACATG
>ML782380.1:284799-320806 GCA_009831015.1 Picea engelmannii | reverse complement strand
TCTAGAGTTGGTGTCACCGCTTTTAAGCCAAGTCTCACGGCTGCGCAGCCGCCATTTGTTTTCCTCCGAAAGAAGAAGGGAGGCTCTTGCTGTTTCAAACTGTTTTAATGAGGCCGATTCCTCCAAAGTTAAATCAGCCAATGTCGATTTATGTAAAAGCTGTGAAATGTATGTTTCCAGCTTGATCAAACTAGATTTTTGCAATAAATTTAAGTCATGGAACCAACTTTTCGATTTGACTTTGAGTACCTGTAGCTTCCAGACAAGGCGACGTTGGGGATTGTCTTCAATCAGAAAGTGAGGGTCCCTCCAGATTGAATGGACTAAGTCGGAGTAGGACTCGGATGTCAGCCAATGTTGATTAAACTTGAAGGGAGGGGAAAAGTGAAGCACAGGAAGCCACAACTGAAGGAGCACCGGCGCGTGATCAGAAACAAATGGGAATTGGACCCAAGAAGAAGGAAAGCCCGATGATGACAAAATGTTTTCAGCAACGAGGAAGCGGTCTAATCTTCTGGCTATCGCTGCCGGACCAGATCTCCCATTCCTCCAGGTAGCGGTTGGACGGCTCGGCCTAACATCAATCAGGTGGTTTGTATCAAAAATCCCTTTAAAGAAAGCTGCCGAAGGACCCGACAAGAGGGAGCCACCCCAACTTTCCTCCGCTGAAAGTATTAAATTCAGATCACCACCGATAATTCATTTACTGTTATTAAAACTGAAGTAGAAGAAATTAATTACAACCACAAGAACACAAACAGGTTGTGAATCCTTGCCTTTATTATTATTGTAGAATGCCTCTCATTACAATGTAATCAAGAAATACATCTTTCCTCGCCAAACTAGAATTGATTTACTATGTTGTTCTTCTGCATATTACCCTACTTTTTCGCGATCTCGTTCTTTATGGTGATCTCGGTTACTTCAATTGAACCTGATAGAAACTTTCCTCTCTTATAGATCAAATGAACCCCCTCAACGTCTTTATTTTCCTTTTTATGTTTTTCATGTCTATCGATTTATTTCCCCTTCTGTTGGGAAGATGAATAGTCATGAATGTTCGTTTCCCAACCATTTCCCAATTCAATTTCATTTCCTCTTCCTTCACCAATGATTTCCACTTGGCACTTAATCTTCATGAGTTGTGTGGACTGAATTTGGAATCAAAACATTGAGTAGCAACATAAAAATTCCATCATAATTCTTGTAGTGTGGATTTGTAGCATAAGAGTTACATCGAGTTGCAACACAAATCTTGTAGCATGGAGTTGTAGCATAAGAGTTACAATGAGTTGCAGTACAAATATTGTAGCATGGATTTGAAACATTTCCAATTATAACAAGGAGTGACAGCATGAGTTGTAGAGTAGAGTTGGAGCCATCCTTATTCATCCTAAACAAACTTGTACAGAATTGAAATTTTTCTGGGTGATGTGGATTGCCCAGAACCAAAGATGCTCCTGCATTAGACACCCTTGGTTAGAAAAAAATGAGCTCCCAACTCATGTGGTTGTTTCTCCATAGGATGAAGAGTTTCATAGGTGCATTAGTTCTTCCTCAGAAAGCCATGATGCATCCTTATATTCTCTGTTTTTTCCATTTGACTAAATATTCCAAATATTCCTTGTTGTGAGATTTTCTACCAATCCTTATGGCCAAAATTTCTTTCACTTCCTCATCTCACGTGACTTGTAGTTGTTCACATCCATCCAGAGTACCTTCATCATCATCGTTTTCTCCTTCATGAAACTCATGCAGATCAACAACATTGAATGTTGGAGATATATCGAACTTGTTCGGAAGTTCCAACTAATAAGCATTATCAAAAAAAATCTTCAAGATTTTGCATGGTCCTATTTTTTTATACTTAAGTTTGATATAGGTACCTTTAGGAAATTAGTCCTTTATCAAGTGAGCCATGACTAACTTACCTTCTTTAAATATTTTATGCCTTGGTTGCAGGTTTGTCCTATGTTTATACTTGTTATTTCTTGCATGTAGTTTTTTCTTCACCTGCTCATGCAATTCCTGCATAATGTCTACAAAATAACTTACATCAACACTCCTTTTATCTCCTAGATACAATAAATCAACATAATCTACCACCCCTTTAGGTGACCTGCCATAAACAATTTGAAATGGGCTCTTCCCTGTAGATATGTTCACTGAATCGTTGTAAGTGAATTCAGCTTGTGCCAAAACTAAATCCCATTGACTAGGATTTTCGCCACTCAAACTTCTCAATAAGTTTCCTAAACATTGGATCACCACCTCGATCTATCCATTTGTTTGGGGATGATAGTCCGAAATGTATAGCAACTCAGAACCCAACCTTTTCCAAAGTGTCCTCCAAAAGTGACCAAGAAATCTTGTGTCTATGTCTGAAGTAATACTCCTCGGTAGGCCATGTACCTTTACCACTTCTCTGAAAAATTAAGAAGCCACTTCACTAGCATCACTCGTCTTCTTACATGCTACAAAATGTGCCATTTTTGAAAATTGATCTACTACTACCATCACAGAATCATACTTCCTTTGATTCATCGGTAGTCCTAAAATTAAATCTATTTTTGCATCTTGCCACGGTCTTTCAAGTACATGCAATGGAGTGTAAAGTCCTGTATTTTGACTTCTACCTTTAGCTAATTGACAAACTCTACAAAAATCAACAAATTTTCTAACATTGATGTTGGGCCAAAATTATTGTTCTTTTACCAATGGTGTGGTGTTTTCCATGCCCCAATGTCCTCCTAAATCGCCATTGTGTAACTCTCTAATGAGGTTGAACCGTAATGAACTCTGTAGAATACACAATTGTTGGTTCTTAAAGAATAAGCCTTCTTGAATGTGGTAATCCAAGAATTGTGTTCAGTCCATACTCCATGGTTCTATGCATGCTTTCCAAGCATCTGCAAAATCTGCATCCTCTTCATAAAACCCTTTCACACATTCCAAGCTTACCACTCCTATTGGCATGGTGTTTAGCAATACTATCCTCCGACTCAATCCATCAACAACCTCGTTTGATTTCCCTGAACTGTGTTTCAAAAAAAATGTATAACTTTGTAAATATTCTACCCATTTAGAATGTTTATGATTCAATTTACCTTGGTTGTTAATGTATTACAGTGCCTTGTGATGAGTAAACAAAACAAACTCCTTCGGAAGCAAGTAATTTCACCACTTCTTCAAGGCATGGATGATAACATAAATTTTTTTATCATAAACAGGGTATCTATTCCTCACTTCATTCAACATTTCACTGAAAAACGATAACGGTATACCTTCTTGGCTCAGAACTACTCCAATTTTTGTTCCACTTGCATCACAGTCTATTTGAAATACCTTATTGAAATCTGGAAGTTCTAATATTGGTTGTTCTATCACCCTTTTCTTCAAATCTTCAAATCTTCAAATGACTTCATTGTTGTTGTTTTCCACGGAAATGTGCCTTTCTTCATGCATTCAGTAAGAGGTGCACAAATCTGACTGAAATTTCTAATGAACTTCCTATATAAACTCACCATCCCATGGAAACTTTGCATGTCAAAAGTGAATTTAAGTGTCTTCCAACCCAAAATTGATTTTACCTTCTCATGATCCATCTTTAAAACTTATTTGGAAACCACAAAACCCAAGTATACAAGATATTTTTGTAGAAACGTACATTTATCATCAATGCCTCATCTTTCAATCGTAGTAACACCTTCTCCACGTGCTCCAAATGTTCCTCTTTGCTCCTACTCAAAAACAAAATGTCCTCTAAGTATACAACAACAAATTTTCCCAAAAACGGTTTCAAAACTTCATTCATTAGCCTCATGAACGTGCTAGGTGCATTAGTTAAACCGAACAGCATAACTAACCACTCGAACAACCCATATTTTGCCTTGAACGTTGTCTTCCACTCATCACTTTCCCTTATCCAAATTTGATGATAACCACCCTTCATATCAATCTTCGTGAAGTACTCAGTGCAACTCAAACATTCCATGAGATCATCCATTCTCAGTAAAGGAAACTTGTACTTAATGGTAATTTTATTAATAGCCCTTGAAATTGTAAATATCTGCCACTCACCATTCTTTTTTAGTGTCAAAATTGTTGGTACTACACAAGGACTCAAACTTTCTCAAATTAATCCTTTGTCAAGTAACTCTTGTACTTGCCTATTTACCTCTTCACTCTTTACTGGAGTCATTCGATAAGCTGTTTTTTTTGGAAAACTCTATCCTTGTATCAAGTTGATCCGGCGTGATAGACTTCTCAATGGAGGTAATCCTGTTGGTAAATCATCTGCTACAATTTTCTTAAAGCATTTCAACAAGTGTTGAATCTCGACTGATATAAAATATCTTGCCTATGTCTCATGAATCCTTTTTTGCACTATAGCCAAACAACAACCACTATGTTTCTACTTTCTTAGAAACTCTTTGACAGAACATAACATGATTCGACTATTACTACCATGCATATTCTTTTTGTTACTATCGTTCATAACTTTGTTGTTACTGTTTTTTTTAACCTCGTTGTTATTGTTGTCCATCATTTTGTTGTTACTACTATCCATACTCTTTTCTAACATTGGTACCAACTTATAACGTTGTCCATCCTTGGAAAAATCATATGAATTCTCTCTTCCATTGTGGAATACCTTTCTATCAAATATCCACAGTCTGCCAAGCAATACATGGCATGCATCCATCTATATCACGTAAGATAAAACTTGTTCACCGAAACTTCCAATCTGAAAACTCAATAAACATTGTTTAGTCATAGTCGCTTGTTGTCCCTTTTGCAACCATGAAACTCGATACGGATTAGGATGTGGAATGGTTTTCAAATTCAATTTCTCCATTACTTCAGTGGATACCAATTTTTTTATACTCCAGCCATCTATGACAAGATGACAATTGTTATTGCAAATTTTTCATTTAGTTTTGAACACTCTCTTTCTTTGTTCAGGTTCTTCTGCTTCTTTTGTCTCGGGCTTGAGTAATACTCTTCTCAACATCAAGTTTTCTCCTTGTTCTTTCTGGAGTACTTCCACATTCCCACCAATGGTTTTTGTCTCATATGCTTGGGTGACTTGCATCCTAGCTTCATTTCTTCTTGTTGTGTTCTGCCTCTCTGGACATTTCGATGCTTTGTGACCCTCTATTCCACAATTATAACATGTAATTACATACTTAACATGACCAAACCTTTGCCTCTTCCAGTGCTTCTTCCTCCTCTTGTATTTTTATTTCTGGTCACCTCATCCTCCTTCTCATTGTCTTTAGTAGCACTTGCTCTGCCTTTGCCTCTAGTTTCTTTTACCTAGAACTTTTGCCATAATATTTTGTCAATCTTTTCTTCCACTTTCAAAGCAACCTGGTAGGCTTCACCTACATTTCAAAAGTAATGTGTACTCATCTCATCTTGAATCTAGTACTTCGGTCCATTCATGTATCTTGCCACTCTCTGATACTCTAGTTCTTTTATCCCTAACCTGACTGACAACTTGAAGAATTCTTTTGTATATTCATGCACAGATGTCTCTTTCATTCTGAGATTTTGTACTTGTTTACACAAGTTCTGCTGGTAGTCAACGGGTAAAAATTTCTCTTTGATTTTACTCACCATCTTCTTCCAATTTTTTTCTTCTCCAATCCATTATCTACTCTGTCTTTTTGTAGTATATCCCACCAAAGTGCATGATCCAGGTAGATATTGGTGGCCACCCACATGTTCCAAATTCCAATTGGCTCATCTGGACATTTTTCAATTCAACACGTTTCTCTATAATGGGGACATTTCTTTTTAATTATGGGTTTCTCACTTACGGGATTGTCCTGAAGCCCTACACAGCATACAGGTGGATATTGGTGGCCACCCACCTATTCCAATTGGCTTATTTTGGAAGTTTTCATGTCAGTACATCTTTCTATACTTCCAGGGTCATTTTGGAGCTCTAAATTGTGTTTTCTTGTCTTTCCAAAATCAAACTACAAACATAGTCATAGTTTGATGACATAATGCATATTTCTCGAAAATACATTTCCAATGGGATATTACACGCCTAAAACGGAGATCGTATGCAAAAGCTACGACCCCAGGAAGTTAATGTACTAACTTACCCCAATGGGGCCCACATGACTTTTGGTGCTTCGTCTCCTAGGGTTAGGTTTTTCAATTTATAGGGTTTTGCCATTCATGTTTATCATAAAAAGGCCTTCAGAGCCTCATTGTAACCATCTTCTTGCGAATGAACGTAGATGTCATATATCTTCTCAGAGATAAAGTTGTCACCATTCTAGCGAGTCTTGCACTCTGTATTTTTACAATCTCTATACATTTATTTCATTAATAGAAATCATGTATTGATGTATTTCTCTATTTCTAGAAATCTTTATGTGTATTTCATTGTAATATCTTTGCTTTCATTTCGTTCCGAAAATAATCTGGATCAGTGATATCAGAGTAGGCTGCTCTTGATCGTTTTCCAGTGCATGTCCCTGACAAGGTCCGAGTATAGCAAGTTGGGTCTGAGTATAGAAACAGGCACATATTCATCAAGCGACCATTTTGGAAGAACCTCTCCCTTCAAGGTACAAGTTAATTTTGATATTCTCGTATTTGAAGGTCAGATAGATGTGAATTCCTTAGAAAAATAGTTAAATCTGCTAGAAGGTCATTTCTCTGTTCACAATTTTTCTGACAGAAAAAAGATCATCTTCATACTCCTCAAGGCTCTTCCCCATGTCAACCATTGGTGGGAAACTTACTGGAAGAAAAAATTTCCAGTGGAATCTAGAATATATGGGGTTGAGCCCACTTGGGATTTTTTTGTGGATGTGTTCAAGGAACAATACTACCCTGTTGATAACTATGAAGAACAGTACATGAGATGGACCACACTATGACAAGATAAGAGCCAAACAATGTCGGAGTTCACAAATACTTTCCATACCTTGCGCACCAAGTTGGTTATAAGAGACTCTAAGTGGCATCTGGTTCTGAAATACCGTAGGGCTCTGCATAGGTACATCCAAACCAAAATGGATTTCCTAAACATCTCATCATTGGGAGTTTCCTATCGATATGCTATGAAAATCAAGCAGAAATTCAAGCACCAGAACAAATGGGAGTTCGGGTCTGCAAATACGCAACAACCAAAGCATGGTAAAGAAAGACATAACCAACAGTCTTCTGAAAACCAGCCCAAGACATAGCAAAAGAAGGGTGAAGGAAAGACGAAGAATGACACTGGGAAGTGGTGTGACTTCCACAAAATCCCCTGGCACAACACCGATGAATGTCGCTCAAAACAGCCATTGGTGGTCGAGGCCAAAGACAAGGATTCGAACCCTGATTCAGAATCTGATCCATAAAATATTGAAAATAGACAGATCATCGACGCAGAGCCCACTGCTACTATCGCGACCGCAACAATTCAACCAGAAGAACAAGTGGTTCCTGAAGAGGGGGGGATCCTATTCCATTCACATATGTGGGTGAAGGGGACCCTATTGCATTTGATTATTGATAGCAATAGCCAAAAGAACCTCATCTCAATTGAGGTCGTCAAATAGTTGGGGTTGTCAACAACACCACATCCGCAACCATACAACATCAGGTGGCTTCACCAGGGATGAGATCTTCGTGTTAGATAGCAGTGTCACATGTCCTATGGCATCCAGCCTTTCAAGGATGAGGTAGTGTGTGATGTTGCCTCTCTTGATGTCTATGATGCTTTTTTGGGCCAACCATATATGTGGAAACGTCATGTTGTTTATGAGTCTTGACCCCGTAGTGCCATTATTACTCTGGGGGGTCAGCTCTACAGGATACCAGAGGTATTTTTGACTACTATTCCACCAAAACAGGGCCGCAAGGTAATCTCTCATACTGCAAAATCCATCCTCTTCACAGTCTATTCAAAGGAGGCACAGAACGCCACTACAACCACTGGAACCTCATCACCTTCTATCCAGCAGAAGCAGATTGAATAATAGAAAGCAAATATTGTTTCTTCACCTACAATGGTGCCTACACAATGCCCCATCAAGCCCAGAGATAAACATTTGGTGGAACAGATACAACCTCACCAACAATAGGTTCATGACAACCTTCCACAGACCAAGCAACACAAATTCTCCAACAAGGCACACAATTCACCAAGATTCAAAGTCAGAAAACACTTTCCCCTCTTCCTCAGGCACTCAACGCAATGGATACCATTGCTTCCTAAGGGGGGAGGATTGATCCAGGTGGATATTGGTGGCCACCGAACTGTCACAAATTCCAATTGGCTCATCTTGACTTTTTTCAGTTCAACACATTTCTTTGTAATGGGGACATTTCTTTTTAATTGTGGGTTCTACACTTACAGGGTTGTCCTAAAGCCCTAAACAACATCCAGGTGGATATTGGTGGCCACCCACCTATTCCAACTGGCTTATTTTGGAAGTTTCCATGTCAGTACATCTTTTTGTACTTCCAGGGCCATTTTGGGTCTCTAAACAGTGTTTTCTTAGATTTCCATAGTCAAACTATAGACGAAGTCATAGTTTCACTGCATAATGTGTAGTTCTCAAAAACGCCATTCCAATGGGCTATCACACGCCTAAAACAGAGATCGTATGCAAAAGTTACGACCCTGGGAAGTTAATGTACTAACTTACCCCAACGAGGCCCACATGACTTTTGGCGCTTCATCTCCTAGGGTTAGGTTTTTGGATGATAGGGTTTTGGCATTCATGTTTATCATAAAAAGGCCTTCAGAGCCTCATTGTAATCATCTTCTTGCGAATGAGCATAGCCATAAAATATCTTCTCAGAGATAAAGTTGTCACCATTCTAGTGAGTCTTGCACTCTGTACTTTTACAATCTCTATACATTTCTTTCATTAATAGAAATCATGTATTGTTGTATTTCTTTGTTTCTGGTAATCTTTATGAGTATTTCATTGTAATATCTTTGCTTTCATTTCATTCCAAAAATAATCTGGATCAGTGGTATCAGAGCAGGCTGCTCTTGATTGTTTTTCAGTGCATGTCCCCGACAGGGTCCGAGTATAGCAAGTTGGGTCTCGAGCTTGTCTCTCTTTAGGAAAATCAATCTCACACGCCCAAGAAACCCTCTATGGCAGCAGAAGAGAAAAACAATAGAGCAAAATATTATATTAACCTGTTGATTGAGCAAGCTCTCGCGCGAAAGAGGGACGAAATGATGGAGAATTTTCCCCATGTCCTTCAATGCATGCCAATAGCAACAAGTGCATATTCATCAAGTGACCACTTTGGAGGAACATCTCCCTTCAAGGTACAAGTTAATTTTTATATTCCCGTATTTGAAGTTCAGATAGATGCAGATGCCTTAGAAAAATGGTTAAATCTGCTAGAATGTTTTTCTCTGTTCACAATTTTTCCGATAGGGAAAAGATCACCTTCACACTCCTCAAGGCTCTCACCCATGTCAAACAATGGTGGAAAACTTACTGGAAGCAAAGTTCCATAGAGAAATCTGGAATATACGGGGTCGATCCCACTTGGGATTTTTTTGTGGATGCGGTCAAGGAACAATACTACCCTATTGATAACTATGAAGACCAATACATGAGATGGACCACACTGCGAAAAGAGAAGAGCCAAACAGTTCTAGAGTTCACAAATAATTTTCATACTTTGCGCACCAAGCTAGGTATCAAAGACTCTGCATAGGTACATCCAAATCGAAATGGATTTCTTAAACTTCTTATCGTTGGGAGTTGTCTATCGATATGTTGTCAAAATTGAGCATAAATTTAGGCACCAGAACAAATGGGAGTTCAGGTCTACAACTCTGCAAAAACCAAAGCATGATAAAGATGACCCTAACCAACAGTCTCCCAACAACCAGTCCAAGGCACAAGAAAAAAAGGGTAAAGGAAAGACGAAGAAAGACAATGGTAAGTGGTGCGACTTCAACAAAATACCTTGGCACAACAACGATGAATGTCGCTCAAAACGATCATTGCTGGTTGAGGTCAAAGACAAGGAACCGAACCCTGATTCGAAATATGATTTAGAAAATATTGAAAACAAACAGATCATCGACGTAGAACCCACTGCTACTGTCACGACCACAACATTTCAACCAAAATAAACAATAGATCCTAAAGAGGGGGAGTGCCTCTTCCATTCACAGATGTGGGTGAAGAGGACCCCCTTGCATTTCATTGTTTATAGAGACAACTAAAAGAACCTCATCTCAACTTAGGTCGCCAAACAGTTGGGGTTGTCAACAACACCACACCCGCAGCCATACAACATTGAGTGGCTTCACCAGGGACGAGATCTTCATGTCAGCCAGCAGTGTCGCATGTCCTATGGCATCCAACCCTTCAAGGATGAGGCAATGTGTGATGTTGTCGCTCTTGATATCTATGATGTTTTTTTGGGCCAACCATGTATGTGGAAATGTCATGATGTTTATGAGTCTCGAACCCGTAGTGTCATTATTACTTTGGGGGTTCAGCTCTACAAGATACCAGAGGTATTTCTGACTATTGTTCCATCAAAACAATGTCGCAAGGTAATCTCTCATACTGGAAAATTCATCCTCTTCGGAGTCTATTAAAAGGAGGCAGAAAAGGCCACAACAACCACTACAGCCTCAAAACCTTTTATCCAGTTGAAGCAGATTGCATAAGAGAAGGCAGATATTTTTTCTTCATCTACAATGGTGCCTACACAATTCCCTGTCAAGCCTAGAGACAACCATGTGGTGGAACAAATTCAACCACGCCAACAACAAGTTCATGACAGTGTTCCACACACCAAGAAGCATAACTTCTCCAACAAGGCACGCAACTTACCAAGATTCAGATTCAAAAAATTATTTCCCCTCTTCTCTGGGCACTCAACGTAATGGATAACATTGCTTCCTAAGGGGGGAGGATTGACACAGGTGGATATTGGTGGCCACCCACCTATTCCAAATTCCAATTGGCTCATCTTGACATTTTTCAGTTCAACATGTTTCTCTGTAATGGGGACATTCATTTTTAATTGTGGGTTATGCACTTACAAGGATATCCTAAAGCCCTACACAACATCCAGGTGGATATTTGTGGCTTCTCACCTATTCCAACTGGATTATTTTGGAAGTTTTCATGTCATTACATCTTTTTGTACTTCCAGGGTCATTTTGGGGATCTAAACATTGTTTTCTTGTATTTAGATAATCAAACTTTAGAATGAGTTAGAGTTTGATGGTATAATGTGTAGATCTCGAAAATACCTTTCCAACGGGCTATCACACGCCTATAACAGAGATCATATGCACTTACCCCAGTTAATGGGCTATCACACGCCTAAAACTTTAGAATGAGTTAGAGTTAATGTACTAACTTACCCCAGCAGGGCCCATATGACTTTTGACGCTTCATCTCCTAGGGTTAGGTTTTTGGATGTATAGGGTTTTGGCATTCATGTTTATCATAAAAAGGCCTTCAGAGGCTCATTGTAATCATCTTCTTGTGAATTATCGTAGCCATCATATCTCTTCTTAGAGATAAAGTTGCCACCATTCTAGCGATTCTTGCACTCTATATTTTTACAGTCTCTGTACATTTCTTTCATTAATATAAATCATGTATTGTTGTATTTCTCTATTTCTGACAATCTTTATGTCTGTTTCATTGTAATATCTTTGCTTTCATTTTGTTCCGAAAATAATATGGATCAGTGGTATTAGATCAGGGTGCTCTTGATTTTTTTTCAATGCATGTCCCCAAGAAGGTCTGAGTATAGCAAGTTGAGTCTCGAGCTTGCCTCTCTTGAGGATAATCGCTCTCGCATGCCCAAGAAACCCTCAATGGTGGAAGAAAAGAAAAACGGTGGAGCAGAATATTCTATTAACGTGTTGCTTGAGCAAGCTCTCATGTGATAGAGGGGCGAAATGATGGAGAATTTTATCGACATCCTTCAACATCTGTCGATAGCAACATGTGCATCTTCATCAAGCGGTCACTTTGGAGGAACCTCTCCCTTCAAGGTACAAATTAATTTTGATATTCCCATATTTGAAGGTCAAATAGATGTGGATGCCTTAGAAAAATGGTTAAATTTGCTAGAAGGTTATTTCTATGTTCACAATTTTTTCGACAGGGAAAAGATCACCTTCGCACTCCTCAAGGCTCTCCCGCATGTCAAACGTTGGTGGGAAAGTTATTGGGAGCAAAGTTCCACAGAGGAATCTGGAATATACGGGGTCGAGCCCACTTGGGATTTTTTTGTGGATGCGGTCAAGGAACAATGCTACCGTGTTGATAACTATGAAGACCAATACATGAGATGGACCACATTGTGGCAAGAGAAGAGATAAACAGTGTTGGAGTTCACAAATACTTTCCATACCTTGCGCACCAAGCTAGGTATCAAAGACTTCGAGCGGGATCTGGTTCTAAAATACCACAGGGCTCTGCATAGGTACATCTAAACCAAAATGGATTTCCTAAACATCTCATCATTGGGAGTTGCCTATCGATATGCTGTCAAAATCAATCAGAAATTTAGGCACCTAAAGAAATGGGAGTTCGGGTATGCAAATCTGCGACAACCAAAGCATGGTAAAGATTACCCTAACCAACATTTCCCAAAAACTAGTCCAAGACACAGGAAAATAAGGGTAAAGGAAAGACGAAGAATGACACTGGGAAGTGGTGCGACTTCCACAAAAGCCCCTGGAACAACACCAATGAATGTCACTTGAAACAGCCATTGGTGGTCGAGGTCAAAGACAAGGAGCCAAACCCCGATTCAGAATTTGATCCAGAAAATATTGAAAATAGACAGATCATTGACACAGACCCCACTGCTACTATCACAACTGAAAAAATTCAACCAGAAGAACCATTATATCCTAAAGAGGGGGAGCACATCCTCCATTCATAGATGTGGGTGAATGGGACATCGTTGCATTTCATTGTTGATAGCGACAGCCAAAAGAACCTCATCTCAGTTGAGGTCCTCAAAAAGTTGGAGTTGTCAACAACACCACACCCATAGCCATACAACATCGAGTGGCTTCACCGAGGATGAAATCTTTGTGTTAGCCAGTAGTGCCTCTAGTCTTATGGCATCTAGCCCTTCAAGGATGAGGTAATGTGTGATATTGCCCCTCTTGATGTCTGTGATGTTGTTTTGGTCCAACCATATATGTGGAAACATCATGTTATTGAGTCTCGACCCCGTAGTGTCATTATTACTCTGGGGATCAACTCTACAGGATACTAGAGGTAGTTTTGACTAATGTTCCACCAAAACAGTTCCGCAAGGTAATCTCTCATACTGCAAAATTCATCCTCTTCACAGTCTGTTCAAAGGAGGCACATAAGGCCACTACAACCACTGCAGCCCCATCACCTTCTATCCAGCAAAAGCATATTGCAAAAGAGAAAGCAGATTTTGTTTCTTCACCTACAATGGTGGCTACACAATGCCCCGCCAAGCCCAGAGACAACCAGTTGGTGGAATAGATTCAACCCCGCCAACAACAAGTTCATGACAATCTTCCACAGACCAAGCAACACAACTTCTCCAACAAGGCATGCAACTCACCAAGATTCATATTCAGAAAACATTTTCCCCTCTTCCCTGGGCACTCAACCCAATGGAGACCATTCCTACCTAAGGGGAGAGGATCGATCCAAACGGATATTGGTGACCACCCACATGTTCCAAATTCCAACTGGCTCATCTTGACATTTTTCAATTCAGTATGTTTCTCTGTAATGGGGACACTTCTTTTTAATTGCAATTTCTGCACTTACGGGGCTGTCCTAAAGCCCTACACAGCATCTAGGTGGATATTAGTGGCCGTCCACCTATTCCAACTGACTTATTTTGGAATTTTTCATGTCAGTACATATTTTTGTACTTCCAGGGTCGTTTTGGGACTTTAAAGAGTGTTTTCTTGGCTTGCCACAGTCACACTGTAGACAGAGTCAGAGTTTGACAAGATAATGCATAGTTCTCAAAAAGACCTTTCCAATGGGCTATCACACACATAAAATGAAGATCGTATGCAAAAGCTACAACCCCGGGAGTTAATGCACCAACTTATCCCAACGTGGCCCACATGAATTTTGGCACTTCATCTCCTAGGGTTAGGTTTTTGGATGTCTAGGGTTTTGGCATTCATGTTTATCATAAAAATGCCTTCAGAGCCTCATTGTAATCATCTTCTTGCGAATGAGCGTAGACGTCACATCTCTTCTCAGAGATAAAGCTACCACTTTGTATTTTTACAGTCTATGTACATTTCTTTCATTAATAGAAATCATGTATTATTTTATTTCTCTGTTTCAGGCAATCTTTATGTGTATTTCATTGTAATATCCCTGCTTTCATTTCGTTCTGAAAATAATCCAGATCAGTGGTATCAGAGCAGGTTTCTCTTGATCAATTTTCAGTGCATGTCCAAGTATAGCAAGTTGGGTCTCAAGCCTGTCTATCTTGAGGACAATCGCTCTCGCACACACAAGAAACCCTCTATGGTGGCAGAAAATAAAATCTACGGAGCATAAGATTATATTAACCTGTTGCTTGAGCAAGCTCTCACGCGACAGAGGAACAAAATGATGGAGAATTTTTCCCACATCCTTCAACACCTATCGATAGCAACAGGTGCATCTTCTTCAAGAAACCACTTTGGAGGAACCTCTCCCCTCAAGGTACAAGTTAATTTTGATATTCCAGTATTCGAAGGTCAGATAGATGCAGATGCCTTAGAAAAATGGTTAAATCTGCTAAAAGGTTATTTCTCTGTTCACAATTTTTCCGACAGAGAAAAGATCACCTTCGCACTCCTCAAGGATCTCACCCATGTCAAACAATGGTGGGAAACATACTTGGAGCAAAGTTCCATAGAGGAATCTAAAATATGCAGGGGCAGAGGAACCTCATCTCAGCTGAGGTCGTCAAACAGTTGGGGTTGTCAACAACACCACACCCACAGCCATACAACATCGGGTGGCTTCACTAGGGATGAGATATTTGTGTCATCCAGCAGTGTCTCTTGTCCTATGGCATCCATCCCTTCAAGGATGAGGTAGTGTGTGACGTTTCCCCTCTTGATGTCTGTGATGTTTTTTTGGGCCAACCATATATGTGGAAACTCCATGTTATTTATGAGTCTCGACGCCATAGTGTCATTATTACTCTGGGGGGTCATCTCTATAGGATACCAGAGGTAGTTCCGACTATTGTTCCACCAAAACAGTGTCGCGAGGTAATCTCTCATACTACAAAATTGATCCTCTTCACAGCCTATTCAAAGGAGGCACATAACGCCACTACAACCACTGCAGCCTCAACACCTTTTATCCAGCAAAAGCAGATTGTAGGAGAGAAATCAAATATTATTTCTTCACCTACAATGGTGCCTACACAATGCCCCGTCAAGCCCAGAGACAACCAGTTGGTGGAACAAATTCAACCCCGCCAACAATAGATTCGTGACAACCTTCCACATACCAAGCAACGCAACTTCTCCAACAAGGCATGCAACTCACCAAGATTCAGATTCAGAAAATGCTTTCTACTCTTCCCGGGGCACTCGATGCAATGGAGACCATTTCTTCCTAAGGGGGGAGTATTGATCCAGGTGGATATTGGTGGCCACCCACCTATTCCAAATTATAACTAGCTCATCTTGACATTTTTCAGTTCAATAGGTTTCTCTGTAATGGGGACATTTATTTTTAATTGTGGGTTATGCATTTATAGGGTTGTCCTGAATCCCTACACAGTATCCAAGCGGATATTGGTGGTCACCCATCTATTCCAACTGGCTTATTTTGGAAGTTTTCATGTCAATACATCTTTCTGTACTTCGAGGGACGTTTTGGGGCTCTAAATAGTTTTTATTGACTTTCCACAATCAAACTTTAAATAGAGTCAGAGTTTGACAGAATAATGCGTAGTTATTGAAAATACCTTTCCAACGGGCTATCACATGCCTAAAATGGAGATCGTATGCAAAAGTTACGACCCCGGGAAGTTAATGTACTAACTTACCCCAACAGGGCCCACATGACTTTTGGCGCTTCGTCTCCTAGGGTTAGGTTTTTGGATGTCTAGGGTTTTGGCATTCATGCTTATCATAAAAATGCCTTTAAAGCCTCATTGTAATCATCTTCTTGCGAATGATCGTTGCCATCACATATCTTCTCAAAGATAAAGCTCCCACCATTCTAGTGAGTTTTGCACTATGTATTTTTACAGTCTCTATACATTTCTTTCATTAATAGAAATCATGTATTGTTATATTTATCTGTTTTTGGCAATCTTTATGTGTATTTCATTGTAATGTATCTGCTCTCATTTCGTTCAAAAAATAATCTGGATCAATGGTATCAGAGCAGGTTGTTATTGATAATTTTTCAGTGCATGTCCCCGACAAGGCTCGAGTATAGCAAGTTAGGTCTCGATATTGTCTCTCTTGAGAACAATCGCTCTCGCATGCCCAAGAATCCCTCTATGGCGGAAGAAAATAAAAACAACGGAGTAGAAGATTTTATTAACCTGTTGCTTGAGCAAGCTCTCGTGCAACAGAGGGATGAAATGATGGAGAATTTTCCCACATCCTTTAATGCATACTGATATAAACAAGCACATCTTCATCAAGTGTCCACTTTGGAGGAACCTCTTTGTTCAAGGTACAAGTTAATTTTGATATTCCCGTACTTGAAGGTTAGATAGATGAAAATGCCTTAGAAAAATGGTTAAATCTGCAAGAAGGTTATTTCTATGTTCACAATTTTCCCGACAAGGAAAAGATCACCTTTGCACTCCTCAAGGCTCTCCCCCATGTCAAACATTGGTGGGAAACTTATTGGGAGCAAAGTTCCAGAGAGGAATCTGGAATATACGGGGTCGATCCCACTTGGGAGTTTTTTGTGGATGCGGTCAAGGAACAATACTACCCTGTTGATAACTATGAAGACTGGTACATGAGATGGACCACACTGTGGAAAGAGAAGAGCCAAACAATGTCAGAGTTCACTAATACTTTCCATACCTTGTGCACCAAGCTAGGTATCAAAGACTCTGAGCGACATCTGGTTCTGAAATACTGTGGGGCTCTACATAAGTACATCCAAACCGAAATGGATTTCCTAAACATCTCATCATTGGGAGTTTCCTATCGATATGTTGTCAAAATCAAGTAGAAATTTAGGCACCAGAACAAATGGGAGTTCGGGTCTGCAAATCCGCAACAACCAAAGCATGGTAAAGATGGACCTAACCAACAGTATCCCGATAATCAGTCCAATACACAGGAAACAAAGCATAAAGGAAAGATGAAGAATGACACTGGGAAGTGGTGTGACTTCCACAAAGGCCACTGGCACAACACCAATGAATGTCACTCGAAACAGTCATTGGTGGTCGAGGTCAAAGATAGGGAGCCGAACCCTGATTCAGAATCTGATCCAGAAAATATTGAAAACATACAGATCATCGACACAGACCCCGCTGTTATTATCACGAACGCAGAAATTCAACCAGAAGAACCAATAGATCTTGAAGAGGGGGAGCACCTCTTACATTCACAGATGTGGGTAAAGGGGACCCCGTTGGGTTTCATTTTTGATAGCGACAAC
The DNA here is from genome assembly GCA_009831015.1 of Picea engelmannii. Taxonomy (NCBI): domain Eukaryota; kingdom Viridiplantae; phylum Streptophyta; class Pinopsida; order Pinales; family Pinaceae; genus Picea; species Picea engelmannii. The sequence continues at coordinate 303,170 of ML782380.1, read as the reverse complement.
CAAAAGAACCTCATCTCAGGTGAGGTCATCAAACAGTTGGGGTTGTCAACAACACCACACCCACAACCATAAAACATCGGGTGGATTTACTAGGGAGGATATCTTTGTGTCAACCAATAGTGTCACCTGTCCTATGGCATCCAACCCTTCAAGGATGAGGTAGTGTGTGATCTTTCCCCTCTTGATGTCTGTGATGTTGTTTTGGTCCAACCATATATGTGGAAATGTCATGTTGTTTATGAGTCTCAACCCTGTAATGTCATTATTACTCTAGGGGATCATCTCTACAGGATACCAGAGGTAGTTCTGACTATTGTTCCACCAAAATAGTGCCGCAAGGTAATCTCTCATACTACAAAATTAACCATCTTCACAGTTTGTTCAAAGGAGGCACATAAGGACACTACAACCACTACAGCCTCAACACCTTCTATCTAGCAGAAGCAGATTGTAGAAGAGAAAGATGATATTGTTTCTTCACCTACAATGGTGCCTACACAATGCTCCATCAAGCCTAGAGGCAACCAATTGGTGGAATAGATTCAACCCCGCCAACAATAGGTTCATTAAAACCTTCCACATACCAAGCATCACAACTTCTCCAACAAGGCACACAACTCACCAAGATTCAGATTCAGAAAATTATTTCCCCTCTTCCCCGGTCACTCAACAAAGTGGAGACCATTGCTTCCTAAGGGGGGAGGATTGATCTAGGTGGATATTGGTGGCCACCCACCTATTCCAAATTCCAACTAGCTCATATTGACATTTTTCAGTTCAACACGTTTCTCTGTAATGGGGACATTTATTTTTAATTGTGGGTTCTACACTGACGGGGTTGTCCTGAAGCCCTACACAACATCTAGGTGTACATTGGTGGCCACCCACCTATTCCAACTGGCTTATTTTGGAAGTTTTCATGTCAATACATCGTTTTGTACTTCCAGAGCCGTTTTGTGGTTCTTAACAGTGTTTTCTTGGATTTCCATAGTCAAACTATATATGAAGTCAAAGTTTGACGGCATAATGCATAGTTCTCGAAAAGACCTTTCCACACGCCTAAAATGGAGTTTGTATGCAAAAGTTACGACCCTGGGAAGTTAATGCACTAACTTACCCCAATGGGGCCCACATGACTTTTGGCGCTTCATCTCCTAGGGTTAAGTTTTTGGACGTCTAGGGTTTTGGCATTCATGTTTATCATAAAAAGGCCTTCAAAGCCTCATTGTTATCATCTTCTTGCGAATGAGCGTAGTCGTCACATCTATTCTCATAGATAAAGTTGCCACCATTCTAGAAAGTCTTGCACTCTATATTTTTACAGTCTCTGTACATTTCTTTCATTAATAGAAATCATGTTTTGTTGTATTTCTCTATTTCTAGCAATCTTTATGGGTATTTCATTGTAATATCTCTGCTTTCATTTCGTTCTGAAAATAATCTGGATGAGTGCAACATGTACTTTCAACTTCGTAATGGAAAAATGAACATGATTTGGATCTTGAACATTCTCATACTCATAGTATCTTTCGAGCTCTCCTATACAATCTATAAGAGTTTCAGCCTTCAAACTATCATCATAGCATGAAACTTCAACCCTAGTGCTACCTCTATTAATTTGTTACTCAATAAGAATATCAAACGCGTTGTTTTGTCTCCTTCCTCAACATTGTGTTCAACTTCAATCTCTTCAAATTCATAATCTAACTCAGCTTCTCTATTTCTTCTATTCTCCAACTCTTCTATTTTTCTTCTTAATTATTTGAGTTCCCTATTCCTCGCACCTCCTCATGTTGCTTTGGCTCTTCGTGGTGGCATCCTTACAAGTTGTCTTGCAGCTCTCACTCGAACCAACATTCACAGGCCTTACCTCCGGGTACTGTACTCTCACAACTCAGAAACATGGTCTTGCTTTGATACCACTTGGTGCAACGCACAAACCTGTAGCAATTCTAACATCTACAAACTTGTGCTATGCTTTCAGAATGCACAATGGAACTCATGTTTGAACACACAACAGATAATTCATTTATTATTATTAATACTAAAGTAGAAGAATTTAATTACAACCACAAGAACACAAACATGATGTGAATCATTGTCTTTATTATTGCAAAATGCCTCTCATTACAATGTAATCGATAAATACATCTTTCCTCGTCAAACTATAACTGATTTATTGTGTTGTTCTTCTGCATATTACCCAACCTTTTCTTAGTCTCATTCTCTGTGGCAATCTCAGTAACTTCAATTGAACCTGAGAGAAACTTTCCTTTCTTCTAGATCGAATGAACCCCCTCAACATCTTTCTTCTTCCTTTTGATATTGTTCCAATCTATCGATTTGTTTCCCCTTCCATTGGGAAGATGAATAATAATGATTGTTCATTGTCGTGTCATTTCCCAATTCAATTTTGTTTCCTCTTCCTTCACCAATGATTTCCACTTGGCACTTAATCTTCATGAGCTGTGTGGATTGAATTTTGAATCGGAACGTTGAGTAGCAGCATAAAAATACTAGCATAATTCTTGTAGAGTGGAGTTGCAGCATAAGAGTTACAACGAGACAGTGAGTTGCAACACAAATCTTGTAGCATGGAGTTGCAACATAAAAGTTACAACGACTTGCAGCACAAATATTGTAGCATGGAGTTGCAACATTGCCAATTATAACAAGGAGTAACAACACCAACTGCAGAGTAGAGTTGTAGCCATCCTTATTCGTCCTAAACTAACTTGTACAGAATTGAAATGTTTTTGGGTGATGTGGATTGCCGAAAACCAGATGGTCCTGCATCAATCGAGGTCCATGAGGGTGGATGAGTTAGAGAGAGAAATGGAAGATATTTGACACAAGTTGGAGACTATGATGACCATGGTGTTAGAATGGAAGTGACATACACCGGATGATCACTTTGTGGCAACTTGCACAGGGGAACAAGCCAAGTGTCACTCTATCCTGCATAGGGAAGGGACATTGGGTCAGGTGGTTCAATACCTTTTGTCAGGGGACATGGTGCCACTGGCATGAGATCCTCCATTTTATGAGGATGAGTATCATGGGTGGCTTGCTTGCATGTTATGGTCCTAACCTCCTATTATGGGCATGTTGGGCCCCAACAACTCCCCTTAAATGTTTTACAAAATTTAAAGGGGCCCCCGTTAGAATCTTGATAATTATAATGAGCTATAGAATCAACCTTTTCAAATAGCTCCATACATTGGCTTGCTTTGAGACAAACTTAAGACATTCACTATAGTATGATATATTCATTACAAGAGTGTATGTCAAAAGTTAGAAACGAGCATAAAAATCTCAATTTAAACAAAAACGTTAATTTTTATCAAATGTTTACTTTTGTTTAAATTATGATTATGTGTTCTTTCTTTTGTTCATTAGCAAGTTTGACTATTTTGAATAATGGGTTCAATACTTCATCAAATAATATCTTGGTTGGTTTCTCATTTTCATAAAATCATTTGGTGATATTAATTTCAAAATAATAATAATAAAAGAATTATCTATCATTTGTTTGATTTTGTAAAAAACTAAAATCAATATGTTTTCTCCATTAACTTGAAGCTTCTAGATCATATTTGAAAACAAATTATAAACAATGTTTGTTTATAAGTTATAGTTAGTTTAAATTCATTTTGTATTTTTCTAGATTTTGTTTTATTCACAATTTTTATGTTATTAATTTAGGTTTCTTTTGTTTCACAGGTTTCTATTATCAAATATTTGATACGGATCTGATCATGGCTTGATTTTATTATCCAAATACGTTCAAGATGATTGATCCAAAAATAATTTTGGATTGCTACAAATAATTTTATGAGCAACAACAGATAAAATTTGCAAAGGCATCAAGATCAGATAGGCGATTTTGCAGAACTGATTGCAGCCAAACCGTGAGGAATTTCAAGAAACGGTTGAAAACCCAGAACCCAAATGGACCCATTTGCCTTCTGCGCAAATATTTTCCCAAAAAAATGCTTGATTTGAGAGATATTGATGTCTTTTTACGAGATAAATTTCAAGTGGCAAAAATTAATAGTGACGCCCAGACTGTTCATTTATTGTATAAATATATGAGAAAGTTCAGAGCCAAAGGAGATCCAGGAATTGGAGAGGAGGATTTTTATCCTTTCTCTTTTGTATATTATATCTTTTGTAAACTTTTTATTTCTTTCCAAATGGAGGAATGGATGGCTGGAATCTTTGGGAAAATGGACGAGTATTTTCAAAGAAGAATATGGAATTACAGGTTGCTTAATGGCTTTTGTCCTGTAAGTAAAATGGTTTTATTTTCATTATAATATCTTCATATTCTTTGAATAATTGATTATGCATTGATTTAAATAGCTTTAGTCTTTTTATCAATACATGGTTAATTATTATCATTTATGTATTAATTTTTTCAATTTTTAAAGTCTATTATCCAAAAAAATTCTTCCAGGACTACAGAATGGACAAGTGATTCCAAAACTTAATAGAACGGCATATATGCATTTTGGCTTTAACCTTTTGTTTATAATGTTGTTATTTATGTTTTTTTAATCATGTTACATGTGCAGGTCTGATATCTCTAGATTAAATGATCTATGATGTGTAGGAGGTTTATATTATAAATATCATCTATCATTTGCTTCATCAAAATACAAATGTTGTGATTATATCTTCGATTTAAATAATGGGATTTATCTTTGAGTTTTAAATTGAATGATAAAATGAATAGATTGCTTCCAGATTTATCTTGTTGTAATCATGCATAATTATGAGATCACAGGTTTATGTTTTTGTTTCCTTTTCTATCATTAAAACCTAAGCTGTCAATACATGTTCTGAATTTATTTAGAACAGTCATAAGGTTCATTGCAGATTTCTCTCTTGGACATGGTAGTTTGATGTTCACCACTCATGCAGATGCTTGGATACACCTCACTAATCCACTGATAGGATAGATTCTTTGTATTTTTCTATCATTTACATATCATTGAAACTAGAATGTATGGTTCAACTTTGACTATCAACATGTTCATGTTTCATTAATTTTTTTGCAAGATTCTTTAAATTTATAAAATAAAAACAATAAATATTTTTATGTGCTTTCTTTATCTGCTTCCTAGAAGCAATCATTTTTCACATCGATTTTCGTAAGTTTCAATTAAAACTTGCAGCTTGTAAATCATGTAAATAAATGAGACTTGTATATCTTCTGCTTACATACAACTATTGCAGTTACATTAGAACATATATATATATATATATATATATATATATATATTGTTTGGTAATTAGTTAGTTATTTCTCTCTTTTATTCGTTTCTTTTAGGATTCTTAGATTGGCTAACGGAGCCATTAAACCCATCAAAACGAGTTACACCAAACGGCTTGGGTTATTTAGATAACCCCGGACCGGACTCGCTCTTCCAGTTGACAAACGGTCAATTTCGCCCGTCAACAGGGCACAACATCCCCCTTTTTATTTGTGTTTTATAAGAAAAAGGAAAGGGGGGCCCATTAAATTTGAAATATAATGTCTAATACACTACTACTATGAGCCTACTGAATATTCTACCTTGAGGGGGTGGAGGGTTTTAGATCTTTATTCATTATTTATATTTGAAGACGTTTGTCATGAACATTAATCTCTTTGATCTTGTACTTTCAGATGTTATTCATTATACCTTTGATTTATGATGCTTCATTGATCCTTGAGTGTTAATATTGATAGGTTTTCTTTTGAACCTTTAGCATTAATTAGTTTTAATGGATTTAAGCATATTTGTTGATCCTATATGATTGCACACTTTAATGTTATGTTTTATGATGTTAAGAAAATTTTCTTTTAAGGATCTATTGTTTCCTTTTGCATTGGCTTGTACTATCATCTCACTACAAGTGAATGGCTAGAATATTATCACTTTGTGTCTTGCAACTGTTTCCCATGTATTCATGCTCAATCTCTCACATGTTAATCAGATTCCTTAGTTTAAAATCCATAACTAGAATCAGAGGATCTTTAATATTTTCTAAGAGTTTGAGATATAATTTTCAAATAAACACGAGCAAGAAAAACATTTTTATAGTTCTTTCATGACATTTGTTTGCAACAACATATTGTTCATAACAGGGCAATATCATAGATGATTGCTTCTAAGAAATTCCTTATTTTCATTTCCTCTTTTTTTGAACAAGCCCAACTCTTTTTTATATTTTTGCTAGTAAAATGGCAAGGGGAAAGAATTCAAATTTTATAACTTACTAGCAAGTGTCCCCATACAAATCCCAATGGTATGTATAAAACCCCTTATTAATCTCTTGATATTGAATTATTACATTTATAGTGTTATATTTGTATGTCAACTAGAACCCTTCATTGCACCATTTCATTATAATTGTACCCTTTATATATATATATATATATATATATATATATATATATATATAACAAGGAGACTTAGAAATAAGATTATCTTATCTCATCTCATATTGTATTATGAATTGGATATATTGCAAAAGGAGGTTTCCCCAGGAAGTGGACTATATTCAATGGCTTCTTATAATTTTTAAGGCGTTGTTGTTTATGTTAGTGATAGCATCAGACAGGTAATTCCACATATATATGTGTCTAGCATGTGGAAGTTGTCAAAATCATTTTATCATTGAGTTTACTTTAGTTAAAAGGAATTAATTAAAGTAAAAGTGTTTTTATTAGTGAATTGAGTTATTTAGGAAAGTGCTAAAAATAATTAACATGTAATCTAAGCATGTAAATATTAAGTGAGTGTGAGAAGTAATCTCAACCATCAATCACTTTGGAGATTAGAAATAGATTATAACTAGTGATTATAAAAGCAAGGCTAGGATGAAGGAGGAAGACACTTGTGTGAGACACACTTGCGAGAGACTTGTGTTGAGGGAGTCAACACAAGAGAAATTTATGAGAGATCAAGGTTGGACCTAGAAAAGAACGGCCTTTGCTAGTGTGAGGAGTGTAGAAGCAAATAAGGACTTTTGCTTACATAGGAGTGATGAGATCTCACTAGTTGGGTGAATATATTTCATCCAAGAGTTAATGTAGAGAGGGTTGGATCATGAAGGATCATGATTCAAGATCTTGTATAGGTGGAGAAGGACATTTATCTAGAGATCATATAGGTCAAGGAGAAGAGAGAGCAAAGGCAGTTGTAGGTGGGTTTCAGCTGATGGAAGCTAGAGTTAAGAGCAAAGTCATACAGAAGTTGTCTTACAATATTTCCATACATGTATGCAGGTTTCAGTGGAGACAGTCGCATATGTACATAGGTTTGCAGAAGAAAATGTGTGAACACCTCGGGAAAAGTGTTGGTATAGAGTTGTACAACAACACATGCATTGTCAAGTTTGTTTGTAGTGTATATTCTCTTAGTGGGCCATTTTTCCTATTACAGGAGCCTTGATTTGACCATAATAAAAGCATATTAGGACGATTTTTCCCTCCGGGGTTTTTCCATGGGATTATAACCAAAAATATTGGTGTCTTGTGTGTGAGATTTTTGGTTTCCTAGTTTATGCTTTCGCTACATGTTTAGTTGATTACTCAATTGTTCTTTTAGTAGAAAAAGTGATTTTATTTTGAGTTAATTGTTGGGTGTTGGGTTGAAGTGGTAAAATCAACATGGTATCAGAGCATGATCTCTGGAGGGAGAAAACCAGGAGTACAGATCTCAACAGTTGCAAGAAGATCTAGTTAGATCTATAACCAGGAGGTGGAAGTTGAAGGATGGATTTTAAGGAAACAACAGTGAGGTAGAAATAGGGTTTTTGCAGGTGTTTGCAGGTTTACGAAGGTGTATGTGGGTCATATAAGGGATAGTCAAATACATATGCAGGTTACAGTTGTGACAATCATGTACATACATGGGTTGTAGTGGTGACAATCGCGTACAGGGACGTATAGGTCAATACAGAAGCAGTTTCAGCAGAGGGTTATCATATCAGATCTTGGAGATGGAAACTGGATTGTGATTCAAGGATAGGTTGGATGGTTTCTCCAACAACAATCCTTGGAAGGAGAGGATCATGTTGGTGTTGATGGAGAATGGGATCTGAGAATTTTTTAATACTCAGGTAACTCCACCAACAGATGTGCCAGAACCGGTCATCCATAATCAAAAGGATGTGAAATCTAGGCACATCATTCTAGATGGAGTGAAGGATCATTTGATCCCTCATTTATCATGGAAGAACATTGCCAAGGACATGTGGGAGGCTCTAAGGGGTTTATTTCAGGGAAGTATGAGAATCACAAAATGGCGTTGAGAGAGAAGCTCAAAGACACAAAGATAACATGATCAAATATAGTGACAAGTTATCTCACCCGGATTTGACATGTTTGAAATGAACTGGATTTACTTGGGGAGATAGTGGTTGATTCAAAGTTGGTGAGGATGACACTCAAAGGATTCAGGAAGAAGTGGACATCGTTCATCAAAGGAATCATGGAACAAGAAATGATCCCTAATTGGTCAAGGTTGTTATACACCTAGTTATTTTATAATGAGCATAAACAGAAATATCATCGAAATTACCAACGAAACAAAAAAAAATAGAGAGAATAGCACATCAAAATGATACCTTTATTGAAATGGGAGCAATGTTCCCTTGCCTCTTCGAGAGGGCAACCTCCAGTAGAGCAACGCTCTATTACAATAATTCTCAAGACACATATTTTGCATGCCCTCGACTCTTATTTATACTAAATCTATCTACCCAAAAGAACAATCTAGAGGAAGATCTTTCTAGAAGTGGAAGCTTCTATTAGGTCTTCTTACATTTGACTTATTCTCCTTATCCATGGGCCTTATTTATTATTATTGGCCTTTATTACATGGAAAATATATTATTCTACCTATGTGAGGGGTTAGGAAGATTAGGTCCCTAACATGCCCTCCCCCTTAAAAACAACATTTTCCTCAAGGCTTGAGATGAGGAAATTGTTGCAGGATGGTAGTTGGTTCCCAGGTGGCATCTTCTAGCTATATGTCCTTCCACTGAACTAAAACTTCCTTGATAATGCACTAGCAGAGACGATGCTCACATTGGTCCAAGACTGAGTGTGGTTGCAACCAAATGGAACCTTATTCATCCAACTCTGGTAGACTGGTCTAATTCTGGCATATAGTGTCGAGCACTTTCTTTAAGTAGGAAACATGAAAAACAAGGTAGAGCTTAGAGTGACTGGGAAAATCTAACTGGCAGACCACTGACCCCACTCTATTGAGAATACGATAAGGACCATTAAATTTTGGGGCAAGTTTCTAATAGTGTTGGGATTTGAGTGAAGATTTCTTATAAGGTTGCAGACGAAGAGACACTTGATCCCCTGCAACAAATTCATGTTCTGAATGACCCTGATCTACTTGTTTTTTCATGCGATTTTGAGCCATGACCAATTTTTCTTTGAGAGTATTGAGAATGGCCATGTGGACTGTAAGAGTTTGATCCACCTACTGAACCTTGGAGACACCAAACATGTATGATATAACTGAGGGTGGATTTTTTCTATAGATTGCTTCAAAGGGAGTCATGCGAGTGGCAGTATGGTAAGAGGTGTTGTACCACCATTCAGGGAGGGGTAACCACTGAACCCACTGATTTTGCTTGTCATATGCAAAACACCTCAAATAGGTTTCCAAACACTTGTTGACCACTTCAATTTTTCCATAAGTCTAAGGATGATATGTTGTGTTAAGCTGCAATTGGGTTCCTTGGAATTGGAACAATTCTTTCAAGAAAGTGATGGTGAAAGTTGGATCATGGTCAGAAACAATATAATGAGTCATGCCATGGAGTTTGAATATATCATCCATAAAAATTTGAGCCACAATGAATGTTGTGAATGGATGTTGAAGAGCACATAAATGAGCATTTTTGGAAAGATGATCCACAACTACCATGATGACTGACTTATTTCTTGATTTAGGTAAGCCAAAAATGAAGTCCATAAAAATTTCTGTCTAAATAGTAGGTGGAGTCAGAAGTGGTTGGAGTGTGTCTGGATCTTTGATTGTCTCTCTGGTATTGCATTGAAAGGTATCACATTCAACCACAAATGTGTGAGCATCATGTTTCATACTGTCCCAGAAAAAAAAAAAATCGTTTGGCTCGTTCACAGGTTTTGGTAAAACCGGAATGCCCAGCTGTAGGTGAAGCATGAAACTCGGAGAGCATGGTGGATTTAAGGTTCGACTATTTTCTTAAATACAAGCGACCTTTATAAAGAAGATCGTCATGGTGCCACTAGTACCCTACAGAATCTTATGGATCATGTTGTAGTGTTTGGATCAGTTTTGAAAGTTTGGGGTCTTGCAACCATTCCTAGCGAACCTCTTGAAGCCAATCTACGAAAATGAAGGATAGGGAAAAAAGGGACTCGTATTCTTCATATTTCCTGGAAAGGGCATCAACCGCCACATTTTCTTTTCCTTTTTTGTAAATGATCTCATAATCATATCCAAATAGCTTGGTTACCCATTTTTGTTGCTCCAGGGAAGAAATTATTTGTTCTAGAAAATACTTGAGGCTTTGATGATCAATTTTAATTTGGAAGTGTTGCCCCAAAAGATAAGGATGCAAGAGATCCACAGTGTGCATAATATCCAACATTTCCTTTTCATAGGTGGATTGGCCCAAATAGTGCTCGGACAGTTGTTTGTTGGTGAAAGACAAAGGTCGACCATCTTATATGAGGACAACCCCAATGTCTTTCCCTGAGGCATCACACTCCAGTACAAAGGTCTTGTTGAAGTTAAGGAGAGCCAGAACAAGAGTAGTGCACATAGTTGCTTTCAAGGCTTGGAAGGAATGGTCTACTACTGGAGCCTAACTGAAAGTATTCTTTTTAAGAAGCGTCGTGAGGGGAGCTGCAATTTTTCCATAATTCTGAACAAACTTGCGATAATATCCCATCAAACCCAGAAATCCACGCATACTTTTAAGATTTTTTGGGCGCGACCAATCCTGCATAGCTTCACTTTTCTTCAAATCCACCCCGACACCTTCCTTGCCAACAATATGTCCCAAGTAATCAACTTCAGAGGCTCCAAAAGCATATTTAGACTGCTTAAGAAAAATTTGGTGTTGAGATAGTAGTTGTAGAACTTGATCCACATGGGCAAGATGGGCTTGCCAAGTTTCGCTATAGATGAGGATATCATCAAAGAAAAACAAGACAAAAAGATGGAGGAAAGGACGAAAGACATGATTCATGAGACTTTGAAGAGTGGAGGGAGAATTACAGAGGTTGAATGGCATAACCAAGAACCCATAGTGGCCCTCATGAGTTCTAAATGTAGTCTTGGGAATGTCTTTGTCATTAACATGATATATAATAATAAATATAAATACATTATAATAGTTAATGAATAATTAATGAAGAGACACCTTCCCAATGAAAGGTCATGTCTCTTCATGGAAGGGCACCCCTGCATGGGTATATAAGGCTCTCATTCTTATTGTATCTCATCATCTCATATTCATATACATTATTTAATATATTATCCTTTATGGATTATAACATGTTGTCTTACCTACATTGGGTATTTACCTAGTGAATCGACTCGGTTCACCATAGTGGTATTAGAGCTTCGTCTCAATCCAAATTTTGGCCACAAAATACAGTTTCTATGAAATAAGGTCTTTGACCTCATATTAGCCATTGGCCATTTATAAATCAAATATTCTACACATTTAAGTGAAAGTAAAAAAGTCATTCTACACAAAATCAAAAAAAAAAAAAAAGAGGAGAAGAAAAAAAGAAAAGGTTTTCTTAAGGTGCACGTGAAGAAGTATAAGTGCACACCAAGAAGTTTGAAGAAAATATTCCAGATTTGACATTAGTTAAGTTAATTGTCATTTAAAATGTAAAAAAAAATAATTTAAAACCATTGACCCATGGTATTCCATACCATATATAATATGTGTGTGTGTGTGTGTGTGTGTATTTCACAAAACTTAGGGTCATGTTTGTTGAGCCCTAACAACCGCTAACAAATAGTCAAGAGTATAAAAGGGAATTTTATTATAAGTCAAAACATAAGGTACCCTTTATAAAGTATAAGGAGAACATTATCATTAAAGAGGAGAGCCCCTTTTACATTTATCATTTATTGAAAAACAAGAAGTGAACTATAACATCTACAAATAATACATTTTCGGCAAAATGTCCCTATTGTGCAAAAGAGGAAGAGTATGTAAGAGGCCTTATGAATGGAGCTCATCCTTGTCCATATTGTAAAAAGCTTTTTTATTTTAGTAGAAAATCAAGGTGACACCCATTGGCAAGTGAAAATAAAAGAATTAGAAAACCAATTAATTCATTATCAACAACACAACATAAATTTACAATTTCAAGTTGGGTTGGAGCAAATGCTAAAAAACCAAGAAGAGAGACAAAAACAAAATCTTGAGGGAAAATTACAGGAAAAAGACAAAGACATTTCTTACTTAAAAGATCATAACCAAAATTTATTAGTACAACTCAACGAGTCAAAAGATAAGAAGCATATGGATCAGAAGTTAGAACAAGCTAATCACAATCTCATTAAGAAATTATCAGAGAAGGATGAAGATAATTGTCGCCTAAAAATCCATAATCAAAGTTTAATCACCTAGATTAATAAGATAAAGAGTGGTAAGAAGACGATAGAGGACAAGTTAGAACAACTTATCAATAAAGAATCATTGGTAGATAAAGAGACAATGACTGAACCTATGGAACTACATAAGTCTTCAAATGGAAAAAAACTGATGGTGGATAAAGCAATTAATACAGACCCATTCAACCTTACAACTCAAAAGGATTCAGTTGATGTAAAGAGGTCTTTACATGTCGAAGTAGAAACAAGCCAGGGCTATGAAGAAGACTCAATTCCAAGTGTTAATCAAGAAGAAGCTACAAGTACACGAAGTAAATATCAGGTTGCAAGGATGCCTTATAGACATCGTAATCACAAAAATCGATACTTCAACCAATCAATGTATCCACAGAAACAAATGACAAATATGTCAAAAATTATTACCTCCTTTACAAATGATGTGCAAGGTAGAAGTTATCAGGGTAGTCAAAATACATCAAATTGTCTACAAGAACCCCATAAAAGCCCCATTGTGTAGAAGATCGATTTAAGGTGGGAAGATTCCCTTACAATTCGAAGGTTCTACGCAGCGCTTAGAAGATCCTATTGTTTCAAACCCTCAACGATCACTAATTCAAAAATAAAGAATGAGGAGACGATATTACAAGCCAGAGCAAGAGATAAGTCTTCCATAAGTATGCTTTGAGGACAAAGCATTTTTAAGGGGAAGACAATGTTATGAACATAATATATAATAATAAATATAAATAAATTATAATAGTTAATGAATAATTAATGAAGAGACACCTTCTCAATGAAAGGTCGCGTCTCTTCATGGAAGGGCACCCCTGTGTGGGTATATAAGGCCCTCCTTCTTATTGTATCTCATCATCTCATATCATATTCATTATTTATATTATTATTATCGTATATGGATTTATGTGTACTATCCTATTTATATTGGATATTATTTGTGTGAGTGGACTTAGTTCATCTCAACCTTATTCTTTCATACGAATCTGGTGGTAGCCAGAGCAGAGATCAAGTTTGGTAAAATAATGAGCACCACTTAACTCATCCAAAAGTTCATCATTGATGGGAATGGGAAATCTATCTTTGATGGTGAGATTGTTGAGGGTGTGAAAATCAAGACACTTGCACCAAGTACCTTCTTTCTTGAGTACCATGACTACTGGAGAAGAATAGGGACTGGTACTGGGATGAATGACATCGACTTCTAACAATTCTTGAACAATATTCTTAATTTCATTCTTCTAGGCGAATGGATGATGATAAGGGTGAACATTTGGAGGAAGACTTCTCAGAACGAGAGGAATGGAATGATTATGGACACCTCGAGAAGGGGGAAGTCCCTAGGGGGTTTAAAACATAGCTTGGTATTGGGAGAGGATAGATTGGAGGTCGAGATGGATAGAGGGTGTCTCAATCACCTGAATGGAATGAAGTTGGGAAATAATTCCAGAATGACCCTTTTTTAGGAGCTTTTCCATTCGGTGGGTGTTGGATTACTAAGAGGGGGGTGAATCAGTAATAGAGCTTTGTAATCCTTTTTAACCACATTATATAAGTGTTATCTATCTTTATGATCAATTTACCAATATCATTCAACAAGTGCAGAATAAATAAACCATGAACAATGAGCAATCATACACATACATAGTACACCGGTATTTTTACATGGAAACCCAATGCGAGAGAAAACAACATAATGTTTTTTCTTATATGTCTTTTAGAATTACATTCATTCGAAGCACCCACTTGCTTTGTTTTCTAGCTACAACTAGAAGGAGGCTCCAACCCCTATATTTCAGGCTACAACCTTAGGGAAGCTCCAACTCCCCAATTTCCTTGCTCCAACCAAAAAGAGGCTACAACCCCTTATGTTCTTCAGCTACAACTGAAAGGTGGTTACAACCACCTATCCTTGCTCCTTCCAACAACTCTAAAATATAAGTGCCAAATGTGAACAACCTGTCACTGTTACTGCTGACCTCTTTTACTGTTACTATCATTGATCCAAATCTTTCACTGACCTGATTCTTCTTCAAAGATTTATTGTAGATCCGCGATCTATCCATACTAAAACATGTGGGTATCCGCACTTCTCTTAACTGCAACTTGTGGATGTCTGTGACCTTATTTACTGCAACTCATGGATTACTAGTAACTCTCTCAACTATCATTGTTGAACTTGATACTGGAAGTCATCACTGTAGTCTTAGATCTGATCATATATGTCACATGCCCTATGTCAAACGTATATACCATGAACTGAAATCAAGAATGCCTTACCAACTAAGTGCCATACATAAATCATGAGCCATTTATCAGAAATAGGAAACCCTTACATCCATCATACAATAAACCCTAACTGTAATGCAGTCTCAAACTGTACCAATATCTTCACTAACACCCTTCAACTGAGATGCCTCAAATATGCTCCAAAGAACACAAGATGTACTATAACAAACTATCTCATGGAGTGTGCCAACCATAGCAAGTCAATACACCACAAATATACCACTGTAGATATGCCTCATACAACGAACACCAACCAATCTACAAACTCTCAGGGGTACATGCTTGATCTTCCATGATCAAACCCTAGGCCATTACCATTAACCGACTACAACAAGCATATAACATACCTTTAAATTTCTATAGAAGGTTATGATGTACCAGATTACTGTCACACCTTCCTATAGTCACTTCTCATCCCTACAACTTGTCACTGATTATAGATCAGATCTTCGTTTTCATCTTTGGCAACAAATCCACGCTTTGTCTTCAGTAAACCGATGGGTATCTGTGCTTTGTCCCATTGTGGCCCACGAATGTCTGCTCCCTTCTAGTACTGCAACCTGTGGATGTCTTCAGTAAAGCCCTAATTCAATACCCACGGTCTTGACCCTTCGTACCTGCAACTCTGTCTCTGCTTCAAACCTGTTGCTATAGATTTGTCAATGATACATGCCCATAACAATTCACAAATAATAGATATTCAATGTGCTCATTAGATGTTAATAGGAAACCTTTTCTCTCTTATTTATACTCTTCAAGCAGCTTCTTCAAAGGTTATCTTCTAACTGACTTTACCCAACTTCCTTCTTTTAGGGCTAACCCACTTCTAACAACTTTGTCCACTTACAACCACTTTATCCACAAATAGTAAACTCACCACTTCTAGTTGCAAATAATTTTATTTTTAAATTATTTTCTTTTTGCAACAACTTAACCCATGGTTAACTCCTAGTTACAACCACTTTGACTAGTAAACTTCTTCTAGGAGCTTCTATAATAAATTGACTTCTTTGACCTTCTAGGGGCTTCTAGATAACTCAAGAGGGTTCTCCAACTTCACAAGGCCATAACTCTCTAACCGTGAGGAATTATGTGATGTTCCACATATCATCAAAAATGGCATGACATGTACTATCCATGTAGGATAGTCTTACATGAAAATATACTGATCTTCATACCTTTATACATCAAAAAAACTTGAGTCCCTTAACCATACTGCTGAGGCTACTAGAATTTGCTACCAAATTGGCTTCAAGGGTTGACATCAATGACAACCAACCCAATTAATCAATAATGGGAAATGATGATCTCTGTTGTGGTTAATTTTCGAAAATCCATGCTGATAGGGCTGAGAATGCGTAACCATTCAACACCAAGTACAATGTCACAACCGCCCATGTCAATAGAAAACATATGAGATTTCAGGTGGTACTAACCAATTTGTAGGCGCACATTTTCACAACGCCCTCCATATTTCATGGAACCCCCATTGATAATCATGATTTGGAAATTATTAACTGGACGGATATAACAATTGACTTCTTGGGCAATGCGACAATGAATAAAATTATGGGTGTTTCCACTGTGAACAAAAATGATGACTTTTTGGTTCTTAATGTAACCAATTAACTTAAGGGTTTAGGGAGAAGAGAAACCAGTGAGTGCATTTAGGGAAATCAATGGTTCAACTTCTAGTGGATCAGATGGAGGATTAAGATCAATTGGTGGGAGTAGCTTGGGTACATGAGAAACATCGGCCTCTTCTTCAGAAACATCCTCAGTCATAGCCATAAAAAGCTTCTATTCCTTACACTTGTTCCCCAAAAAATACTTGTCATCACAATTATAACAAAGACCCTTAAGTTGGTGTTCATCCATTTAAGCACGAGTCAATTTCTGGATCTTGACGAGAATGGTAGGAGGGGCAGGAAGGGTGGGTTTAGTGAGAGGAATAAATTTTTTTTTTTTGTTTGGGATGAAAATACTTGTTGTGCTTCCTTGGCCCTTTTTGTAGCTTCCAACCAATTCTAGGGGCAAGACATGACGACATGGACACGTATTTCATCCTTGAGGCCACTGATAAAGCATTCCCTAAAAAAAACATATGTCATGCCCTCTATTCTGAAAACCAATTGCTCAAAGGCAACTATAAACTCTTCCACTAAGCCAATTTGTTTCAACTTGGTCAAACAACTTAAATGATGGGCGTCAATGTCAAAGCGGTCATAAAACTATGTCCAAGCCACATACCCAAGGCATGCCTTTTGATGCCATTTCCACTGTTATCACCCCATAAATTATGGCAATCAGTCTTCTGACTAATATATATCTGTCTCAGGCACTACGTGTTTGCTCACGATGCTCGGCGAAGGCGGCTGAAACACCCGACACTGACCAAGCCTAAGATGGAGGCTTGCGCGCGACCTTCAAAGCGAGTTTGGTGCATTTCTGGCGAAAATTGGTGAAATGGTTTGAATCACAAAATTTTTACTTCTGTTGGTCAAATGTAAGGTTGGTTTATATAAATTATCTTTGGTGAAAGGAGCAAAAATTTGTCCTCGGCCTATACGCAGAGTTTAGTTAGGTTTATCAAGATATTTTGACAAAAGTTTTGGCAAAATACATTGGCCTCGGACCAACCTCCTAAAGCTCAACAACACCAAGGTATAAGCATCGTCCAATACACCTACAGCAAACACAAACCAAAGTCAGCGCGCAACATCAATACCAAACCCCAACCATCGGGCTCATTTCATTGATACAATATGGAAACGCAGCGTTTGAAATCTCTGCCAGCCGTTTGAATCAGTTGCAAGGTGTCCAACGCAGAAAGACATACGTGCACAGAAGGCGACTGCGCGTACCAGGTCAGCTTATGAAACTGATTTGGTATCACCACAGGTGACAGAGATAAAGGTGTCATTAAACACATGATGGGATCAGCCGTGAAGAATGGTAAACCCCTCGGGCTTATCCTCTGCATAACGTTTCAACAAGATAACGAGCACCTTTACGCTACTGTGAATATGTTATGTGAATCGAAGTTTGGTGTTTGGATCAGTGTTGCTTGACAGATCATGTCGAAAGAATGCCAGCCTGAATACATTGCTAGTGTCATATTGAAAACCATGCACAGCTTCCTGAAGAAGCCAGAGAACTTGACAAAGTGATTGCAGTCGATTACAAAAGAAAAGACTGAATCTTTTCGGAGCCAGGACTTTGAAAAGGCTGAGAGTGAAGCAGAAATGGGTCAATGAGGACGATGTTCTTCATTGTACAAAGGAAGGACTGAATGATAAACAAAATGATACAGAGGATTTACCGGTGGCTCATCTTCAAGTGACTGCTATAAAAGGATATTAGGAGATTCTGATGACTAGCTGCAGGGCGCTCATAAAGGTCATGGTTTTCAATATCCGAGAACAA
>ML782380.1:239888-259674 GCA_009831015.1 Picea engelmannii | reverse complement strand
GAAAAATCCCATCCATCAGTAGAATGCCTGCATCCGCAATGAACGTGCCAGTCAAGCTCAGGTTTTTTTATTAAAGAGCCGCTTATCCAGAGGTAGTTGGTCTTGATCCGGGCATGCATAAATATATCCTACCTGCCGCACTGCAGGGTGTTTGAAAGCTTAGAGCTCCTGTTGAAAACTGGCATGGAGGACAAAGAGGATACTGACTGCAGATACGAAGACATCTGTAGATTTGCGGGATTTAAAGGAAAAGTCGTAGCAGGTACAGAGGCTTAAGGTAGTTTTTTTTACTGCAGGTTTTTTTAATATTCAGTGAGCAGAAATAGGCACACTATGTGGGTTATTCTTTTCTTACTTGCAACAAGTTTGGGCCACCATGTTGTTTTCTACAATTTCCATATAAAATCATCTGATTTGTGATAGGCCATTTTAGAGAGAGTTGTTAATAGCTTGTTGATAAACATCAAACTTCCATGGAGCCACTTACACATGGCATGGCCACCCTACATTCTTTATTTATTCCTTGGAACTAAAATACCATCCTGTGTTAGAAAGCAATTTCCTTTTTAATATCAGCCATATCAGTCTTATGTAAATTTTCTAGCCTAGATGACTATTGTCCCTGTGAACTCAATTTAAACAAATACATTGTTGTATTTAAATAATGAGATTTTTTTAGATCGAGAGATATTTTAAGCACTAAGCTAAACCCTAGCTGCCTCTGCACATGCTCTCTGCTTCTTATCTCCAACCTTGAGTATAAATTTGATAAGACGATGCTTAAAATACTTAATTGTGTTATATACGTACAACAAATTTGGGCCACCATGTTGTTTTCTATAATATCCATATAAAATTATTTGATTTTTGATGGCCTATTTTAGAAAGAGTTGTTGATAGCTTGTTGATAAACATCAAACTTCCATGGAGCCACGTACACACATGTTGGCATGGCCACCCTACATTCTTTATTTATTTTTGGGAACTAAAATACCATCTTGTATTAAAAAACACATTCCTTTTTAATATCAGCCACATCAGCCTTATGTAAATTTTGTAAATTTTCTAGCCTAGATGATTGTTGACTCCTTATGTAAATTTTGTAAATTTTCTAGCCTAGATGATTGTTGACTCGGTGAATTCAATTTAAACAAATAAATTGTTGTATTTAATTAATGAGAAATTATTTTTAGACCAAGTGATATTTTAAGTGCTCAACTAAACTCTAGTTTCTTTTTGCCTTGGCCCTCATGGCTTCTTCCCTTGAGGGAGCATCAAGTCCCCCCCCCCCCCCCCCCCCCAACTCGAACCTCGTTGCCTTTGCCTCCCTAGTTGTTGCTCTCCCTAAAACCACCACCAAACCAATGCCTTTTTGATTTGTCTAGATGAAATTCTATTAGTCCTTGTTTAAGATAGCTTTAGGTGGCTCGCTCTAGAGTTAGTTGAAAACGACCTCATAGGCCAATTCATAGGAATTTGGCCCTCCCCTTGAGCCATGGCCCTTGTGGGTGGAGAAAAACCTAGAGACCTCATCTGAAAGGGGTAAGCTCTTGCATTCCTTCTGCGACAAAGGTTTCTTTACTTTTTTGTTTGAAGAAAAAATTGATCGAAACCTAATTTTTAGAAGTGGCCAATACTTCAAGGGATCTAGAGGCATGTACTTACCCTGTTGGACCTTGGTTTTTTGTTGGGAAAATGACATTCCATCTCTGGTTCTAGTTTGGGTTTGCCTTACTTTTCTCCCCTCCATTGCTGGAATGATGAAACCATTTTTTATATCGGGAACTCCCTGGGCAAATATATCAATTGAACAGAACCCAAGGACAAAATGCAAGCATGTACCTGCATCTTGTGTTGAGGTTGATTTGGAAAAAGGTCTCTCAAAAGTCATTAAGCTTACCTTTGACTATTGGATTTACTTCCAACTAGTTGATTATGAACAACTTTCGTTCAGTGTAGTGGTACGAGTACATGCATTTTGCCAAGAATTGCCCTAAAGCCAACATTGAGCATCTCGTCGTGGAGGGTGTAGAGCAATGGCAGCAACCCTAAAAGAAAAAGAAACCCATCAAGTAGGGTGCCAATTTGGATAAAGCCCCATTTGCTATAGGAGCTCCCTCCAATCCAAGCTCTCGCCTTGGTTTGACGTCCTCTTTCATATATAAGGTCACCACTTGACGACATCCAAAAACTAGTATGAAGTTTTATTTGACTTGGAGGAGAACCCTGAGGAAGTGCCCCTTCCCAATCCCTAGATTCATCTAGAAGAGGGAGGATCTAATTTCCCTTCGGAAGTTCCCCCCCCCCCCCTTAAGACCTTCAATCTGTTAAAGTTTAAGCCATTATTATAGATGTTTGCATTTCATTAGATAACAATAGCATAATCCAAGATCACTGAGAAATACACAATCACAAGAGACACAACATTTATCCTGGGAAACCCCCTAGGGGAAGAAAACCCAACAAAACTTTCTTAATATAGATAGCTAATACAATGCCAAGAGATCTCTTAAGCTAATACATAAAGTCCTCTCCCAGATATGCGCCACTCCTTCTTCTCCTTCTTCTTCGGTAGCAGATCTGAACTTGTCTCTCAAAATGAACAAGTGAGTTGTGTCTAAGTGAGGCGCTAGCTTCTTTTATTTATACAAGTTTGGCACGTGAGAAGTGTCTCTTCACTAGCAAGGTCGACTTCTCAAACTGGGTGGGTAAACCCACCTTTATTATATTTTTGGGCCTCTTTAATATTTGTTGGGGCCGACTTCTTATTTTGCCTATTACAATTGTCTTTTGACCAATCTGCAAAAGGGGATTTGGTCCTATTACAATAATCGACATGATCAACCCACAATGGGGATTGATCCTATGAATAATATATCAATAATAATAAGAATACTATTTGCAGTTACATTATTTCAATATAATCGGAACAGGAAGAGGGAGAAATTGCGAAAGGTACTAAAGAAGCAATAGATCACGACTATTTCCAAAATCCCTCGGTTAAAAAGGTTGAGAGAAAATGATTGTTAGTTTCAACTCTTGATTAAACAATCCTACAAGTAACTTGTAAAGCTAGATGGCCTCACAACTAGCAGTACCCTCTGCCATGTATTTTGCCTCTGTTGAGTTAATTGCCATGAAAGTTTGCTTCTTGCTTAATCGAGATATCATCGTTGAGCCTAAGCTAAAGTAGCACCCTGAAGTGATCTTCCTGTCTGTTGCATTGCCTGCCCAATCAGAGTCTATATACCCATGCAATTTTACTTCATCATCCGCAAGATATCTCAGACCATACTCCATCATGCCCCCTTAAATAGCCAAGCACATGTTTTGCTACTATCCAATGCTCTTACCTTGTCTCCACCATGAATTGATTTAAGGTGTTCAATGCAAAACAAATATTTGGCTTGGTGTTGACCAAATTGTCAAGGAACCCATCAACTACGTGTACAATGTGGGATCCACCAACTTTGAATCTGAATTTGTCATCTTTCTCATATTAGTGATCATGCATGTGGCCATAGGTTTGTAGTCTTCCATCTGAAATCCCCTCAGGATCTCAATTGCATACTTACCCTCTTCAAGGAAAATCTAAATCTCCTTTGGGGAACCTATCAACTACCTGTACAATGTGGGATCCACCAATTGTGAATTTGAAGCTCTCATCTTTTTCAGATTAGTGATCATGCTTGTGGCCATAAGCTTGTGGTCCTCCATCTGAAATTCCCTCAAGATCTCAATTGCATACTTATTCTCCTCAAGGAAAATCTCCTTTGGTCCCTACCAAACCTCCAAACCCAAGAAGTAATGCATCATGTTGTTGTCTTTCATCTTGAACTCAACTGCCCTGTCTCCTTTGCACCTGGTAAGGAGCTTCTTTGCACCTTTAAGAATGAAATTATCTACATACTACACCAAAATGCGCAGATCAATCTCAACAAATATGTAATAAAAGTTAGAATATTCGTCACTTTTGGTGAAGACCATACTCTGTAGATATCCATCTATCTTGGAATACCATGCTCTCGGTGCCTACTTAAGTCCATACAAGGATTTCTTCAGCTTGCAAGTATGGGATTCCTTCCCACTTACCTCAGCCTCGAGGTTTCTCTATGTACACTTCTTCCTCAATGATCCCATGAAGGAAATCTTTTTTCACATCCATCTGATGTATCCTCCATCACATAAATTAAACCAAGGACATAACTGCTTTAATGGAAGTGTACTTGGCGATTGGAGTAAATGTCTCCTCATAGTCCACTCCCTCTCTCTATGAACCTTGCTTTGAACTTCTTAATGTTGCTCCTTGTTGCATGGTTGATCTTGTAGAGTCATTTGGAACTCACTACTAACTTCCCCTCCAGTCTTCGCATGATGTCCCTAACATCATTCTTCATGATGTGGATGTACTTTAGCACCATGGCATCTTTCCATACATATTTGTTTGCTGCCTCTTGAACGCTGGAAGGCTCGGGATCTAGAAAGTTGCTCATCAATGCCATGTAGTAGATACAAATCTTGCGAGAGAAGTCATCAATGATGGAAACATAGTACATGCTTCTTGTAATTAATGCCATTGATGTCGGTCCACAAACTTTTGAATGTAGTAGGTCTAGAATTCTCTTAGATCTACACTTACTGTCTGGGAAAGCAGCCTTGGCATGCTTGCCAAGTGTGAATTCTCTGCATACACCATGCTGCTCAATATTGAACTCTTAAAGACCTGCAATCATCTCCCTCAGAATAGGAAATGTCCTATGATGTAGGGGCCCTATCCTTGTTTGCCACAACTTGCAAAAGATGTCATTGTTATGAATTAGGGCTCAAACAAGTTCACCTTGCAACTTGTACAAATTACATTCTCTAACCCCTATTACTTGAGCTGTATTTGGGTTAGATTCTTTTGGTCTGATGAGGACTTGCTAGTTCTTGAACTAAATTGTAAAGCCCCCTTATTGTTCATAATCAAAATTGAAAGCAAGTTCTTCCTGAGATCTGGTACAAACAAGACATCGTCAAAGTATAAAGAGTTACTTGACTAAAGTTTGGAGGGAATAATACCAAACCTTGCTTTTGGGTACTTGGCATCACGACCAAGCTTAACCTGTACTCTTAAGTCTTTCAAACTAGAAAATAATTGTCGGGCTAATGTCATATGTCAAGATGGCCTATTGTCCACATTACCACACATTCCGTGGAACTGTGCTGGTAGAAAGGTAAGATACCAAGAATAAATCCTTCTCAACCTTGGCAGCAAACTCACATTTATTTGATTTTCTTTAGAGGTTGCTACCTGCTTATGTTGTTGATTCCCTTTGCATTTCTTCTTCTCTGGACACTGTGATGCATAATGACCTTGCTTATGACAAATGAATCCCTTGATTTTAGTCAAGTCTTTCCCTGGCTGTGAGGTTGACTCCTCATTCTTTCCTCTTACCCTTGTTGGGTTCTTTACCTCTGCCCTTATTTCACTGACCAAATAGAGATAGGTTCTTAACACCACCCATCTTGTTGGTCTTTGACTCCATCTGACCCAACTCCTGGATATAGTCATTCCATATCATCTCAAAGCTAACAAGGTTCTCTCGAGTACAAAAATCTTTGACAAATGGTTCCCATGAAGTTGGGAATCCATTCAGTGCCATGTTCATTAGCTCTTCATCTGCAACCTTCTCCTCAACTGTTGCAAGCTGATTACCAACCTGCAAGACCTTCATAAGGTAACTGGTGATCCGGTCTGATTTGGTCATCTCTATGGATCTGTGTTTGTTTTGCAAGATCATCTTCTTGTTTAAGTTCTCACTTTGATAGAGGCTTACTAGGTCATTGGACATCTCCTTTCTCCAAAACCAGTGTCCAAAAACCAGTGGCCCTAAAACCATCTGCTTAAGCCTTAAACCATGAGCTCAAAACCATGTGCAAAAACCACTGGCTGGTTTTCAAATTCTTGGGCAAGATATCTTCTTTTTAAATGCCGTCTGTTCACCTTTAATCTTCTCTTGAATGGGTCTTTGCATGCTTAATAAAGGGTGAGTGTTCCACACATTATGCTCTAAAACCCTACACTGGACTGAATGCTCAAGATAGAACTGCCATCTGTCTTCATAGGTAATTTAGATATCTCACCTCTGTCTGAGCGCTCTTCTTTGTCTGCTGGACAATAGATCAAATCTGTATGTCATTCAGAGTCAATCGGTCATTCTGCTTCAAGTTTATCCTTTTTTTACTAGATCTGGGAATGTGTGTTTTATCTGATAGTGAGACATCCTGTAGACTTTATCAACCACCTTTCCCCATATTACTTGTAGCCTCTCTTTGCTAATATTGTGCTGAATTATCATAGTGTAGCCCAATGACTGAAACTCGTGCTGCTGGTTCAGGAATGATTATAACCTTGTCATGGAGAAAGTCCCAGAATTAGGTATAAATCGTGGTTTCCTTACTGTGTAGCTGTAGATCAAATCCAGAATCTAAGAATTGTACCGCTGGTAGGTTTCTGTTACAGGCCTGCTGGAGGAGGACCCCAAAACCTTAAAATAATGAGATCTATCCTTTGATAGAGTGCTTTCCTTAAAACCATGTTAATACTCTGCCGTGCTACAGGGTTACACTGTTGTTTGATGGTGTAATTCTCCTCGAGTCTGGTGGCTGTTTGCTTGACTGTAACTGATAACTCCCCCCTTACATTGTATAACAGGGCCAAATTTTACTCCAAAACCCTGAATTTTTTTGCCTTCGAATTAATACATATAGTGTCTATTTTTATTCTCATGAACTGCTGCTTTATGAACAGGTCTGAACAGGATAATGCTTTATGAACAGATCTGATCAGGATAAGTGTTGGCTACCTCAGACAGATCTGCCACAGAATGAACAAATAGACGACCCATCATTGGGTTTAAATACTTGTTAGCAATACAAGTGGCATGGGTCGGCCCTAAGTTTTATGCCTGAGATAGGTCAGACTTGTCTCAACAATCTCGTGCTCTCATGGAAGAAGGAAGAAAAAATGTGGTGTTATACACTTGATATACAGAGAGATGACAGTGTTACCACATTTGCACAATGGTTGAAGAATGAATTTGGTGGCCTTGACATCCTGGTATTTTTTATTTTCTTGTTTGAGCTATAATTGATCTACTTCCTCCCTCAGATATAAGAGTATATGTTCTCTCAATGTCAGGGGCATTTTAGAATGGATAAGGTAAGAAATCATCTGACAAAGATTTTTAGAGTGTACTAGATCATTTCTCTATTGTATAATTTCTATCATGCTGCAGCCTGCTATGTGATGTATCTTGCAATTTGATCAATTGAATAACTAAATGCAATGCAGAACGGGGAGCTGCGTTGATGGCCGGGCTGTTCGTTCTACAGGATGGGGTCCCGATGCTGGAGATGTCCCATCGGGCTCCATTTTGTAGAATGAATAGCCTACGCTGAATGTGAAAGGTAGAGATAATAAATAGGTATATCAAGAACAGCTTCAATATCATGCCGAGCCAATGATCATATGCCTTAAGAAAATTTTCAGACTGTATAACTTGAGGGCAGCAAATGAAGACGTGCAAATGATAAGGACAAGGTCCTAGAAACTCCTTACGCTGATTTATCATTTTCTGTAGCTTCTAGGCCTTATTCATGGCTTTTGTAAGAAGCATTTTTCTGATGATGAAGATACGCATTTTTCTGATGATGAAGATACCCTGTTCTGCAAGTTCTTACTGCATCTTTAAGAAATATGTAATGGAACAATCTGCAAACCAGCATAAATAGCTACACCATAGTATATCAATGACAATACCTCAATGACAATACCATAATGCTGAGGTGAATTAAAAAATAGTCATCAATCCTCCATTAGCTTGTTGATCCCAAGGATATGTGACCGTGAAGAAAGAAATATGAATTAGTTATCTCATCATGGAAGATCCATAATCATCACTTATCCGTCTAAGTAACCAAACCATGTGTGATAGCTATGCACCATCTTAATCAGTGCAGTATCTCATATAAATATAAAAAAATCATCCTTGAACCAAGATCATGAACTCACCAAGAAAGCAACCACCAAGAGCACTTCCCAACCTCTCAAGTTGGACCACTATGCTCAACCTACCCTAAAGCCAAAAAATAAGTGTTAGTTCATATAAATATACCTTTACCACTCGTGCTATGAGGGGTAACAACCCTCACCTTCCATGATAAGAAATTCGAGGCACCATCCAATCTGTTCTCATATCCTGGGCTAGCTTGATGTTTTCTATGATATCTACACAAACTCCTAGATTTGAGAATTAGTTTTTGAAAACTTTGAAATCCTCTAATTGATGGTCATTTCCTACAGTTGATTTATTGCTGCAAATCATTGAGAATCTCAATTACAAAAGTTAGCTTTGATACCATGTGAATTTTCCATCCTAAATGATTGTTGTCCTTGTGATCTCAATTTAAACAAATAAATTGCTGAATTTAATTACTGTAGAAATTAATTTTAGACTATAGCATCAATCTCACAATAACTGAAAAATAAAAAGTGGAAGCATAAAGCACATACACAAGGATTTCTCTTGCAAATTCAACTTTTTATTCCTTCGAAAAAAACTAAAAAGAAAACCTCTATAGTTTGCTAAAAACTAGTTGACCATCGGAAAAAACTTAAAAGAAAACCTCTATAGTTTGCTAAAAACTAGTAGCTGCATGGTCAACAGATCACCTTGAATTGAGTTGTACGACTTGCTGTGGAAGTATTGACTTGCTAGAAAACGAAAAACAACAAAAACATTGCTGTGGAAGTATTGACTTGCTAGAAAACAAAAAACAACAAAAACATGTACGTTGCGATTGTACAACTTGTGTGGAAGTATTGACTTGCTAGAAAACAAAAAACAACAAAAACATTGCTGTGGAAGTATTGACTTGCTAGAAAACAAGAAACAACAAAAACATGTACGTTCCGATTGTACAACTTGTCTTGTATGATTGTATGAACTATAGCGTATGATTGTATGGATCTGCCTTGTACGGCCTTTGCATACTGTATGGATCTGCTTCTTCCCCAAATCTGTACACACTTTCTCTCTCTCTCTCTCTCTTTCTCTCTTTCTCCTCCTCTTAGTCACTCAACCTGCCATCTTAGTCACTCAACCTGCCAACAGAAAGCTTGGGTAGCCCCTAGACTGACCCCGAGCAGCAGTAAGGAAGACCGCAGGAAGTTCACGAAGTAGTAGAAGGTTGTGGGCAGAGGTTTGGGTAGTAGGCAGTAAAGTTTGGGTAGTAGGTTTGGCAGCGGGTAGCAGGGTTCTGGGCAGCTAAAGATCATTTTGTGCTTGAAGGACTAAGCACAAAATTTCAGTTTAACGTGCCTGAAGGACTAGGCACATTTTTTAGCAGTTTGTGTTCGAGACACCAAGATGACCAAATCAGATACGGTGACCAATTATCTCACCAAGATCACTCAGGTACATGATCAATTGGCAATTGTTGGGGAAGTCGTGTTAGATGAAGAGTTGGTGAGGATGGCCCTTAATGGTTTTTCTAAGCCATGGGCCCCATTCATCAAAGGCATCGTAGCATGGGAAACAATTTCCAAGTTTGAGAGGGTATGGGATGATTTCATCCAGGAGGAGATTTGAGAGGAATCTCTAGCAGAACAACATGCTGGTGATGATGAAATCTGGTCCTTGCTAGTCAGGGAAAGGAGTGGGGGGAATATAGGTGAAGAGTTAGTTTCACAGGCTGGAAAGAAGAAGAATCTGAACAAAGTGAAATGCTTTGCATGCCATAAGAGTGGCCACTATGCTTCACAGTTTCCAGAACGAAAGAAGAGTGGCCACTATGCTTCACAGTTTCCAGAACGAAAGAAGGGAAGAGTAAGTCTCAACAGGTTGCACCATCTGCATAAGCTCAATTCAACGAGTTAGTCAAGGAGTTTGTTGAGAAGTTTGAGAATGAGTTCTTGTTAGTCTCTTGGCTTTCTAGCATAGTGGAGCTTCTCCTCACATGACAAGGACACATGAGTTGTTCACTAACGTAGATCCATCTTAAACTCGATCTATCAAGCACTGAGAGGGATCAAATTTTATTGTGTAAATTTAATTTATATATTATTATTTAATTTATACATAATTATTTAATTTTTTTTTACTTGAGTTGACTTTTTTTTTTAATGTAATGTTATCTAATCTAAGAATTGTGTAAATTTAATTTATATATTATTATGTAAATATGTCTATATATATATATTTTTATCTATTTGAGTTGACTTTTTTTAATGTAACTTTATCTAATCTAAAGTGAATGCTAATGCTGATGAACCAAGTTTGAAATTCATATGTTGGAAATGAATGGTTTCAAATGTGAGTGTAAACTGAAAAAATATAATACTTAAAAATCATTATTCTACTATTCAACTATTCCATTTAAGTGGCATATTCTTATGTTAGACAATTTATGTTAGACAATTTGTTCACATTGATACTTTTGTTATATAAATTACTATATGAGTTGAACTCGTAGAATCATTATTCAACTATTCCATTCAAGTGGCATATTCCTATATGTTGACAATTTGTTTTCACATCAATACTTTCCTTCTCAACAACCTACCTTTTGTGGGGACATCTTGCTATGTTGACACATTACCTTTTGCGGGGACATCTTGTTACATGTTAGCACACTTTTTTGCACCTAGATCTGATTTAAAATAGCAATAAAATCAACAAGAAAAGTGTCTAATTATAGAGATTACTGACCCAAAGGTTTCACAGGAAGATCCCTATCTGTTTGGGCTAGTGCTTGCCAACCTCAGGGAGGTGTCCCTTGAGTCATTTTCTTGCTGTCTTCACCTGTAAATCTGCACAATAAGATAAAAAAATAGCAGCAAAATATTTGTTTTGTGGCCGCGTTTAAACAACCAAATGGTTTAAATGTTTGTGGACGAATACATCTAGTTGAGAAAATATGGAAATAAAGATAGAAGATGTGATATTAAGTGGCTGAAAACACCAAAATAAAATGCTAAAACTACTAAATCATGCACAAGTAACATCAACAATACCAATGATTTGTGAGGGCTTGATATGAGCACAACAATGGTTCTATTTTTGAAATTGCCAAGCGATTGTTTGCACCAAAGAGATTACAAAAATGGTACTATGATGATTTCTGCACTTGAGAATTGAAGCTAGAATAGAGAGAATGAGAGAAAGAAGCAATGGAGTATGCTGTTGTCGAAGAAGATTCAACCTTGTCGCAATGGAGAAAACCTAATAATATAGAAAGAGGGGTGCATATCCCATTGAAGAGTCCTCAAACCATGCGGCTAAGTAAGTCAAGTGTGAGAGGGAAAGCCATGCACCCCAATTTAAAGAGACGTGTCCTCATGTGCTAATGCCATTTGGAGAGAAGTGGTGAGGCTTTGAGTGTAACCAAGTCCAAATGATGTGTCACTGAGTGAAAAGTCCATGCATGCAATCATAAGTGAATGAGGACTAAGGGAAGAGAGTGGGGGGCACACTAGTTCACTCAAGAGTCAAATCTAGTGATAATCATCAAACTAGAGAGGTGTGCCTTATGTGGGAGTGGAGTGAAGGAAGTCGAGTGATGTGGAGGGAAAGGGGGAGTGAAGTGGAGGAGAGAGGGAGCTAAGAGAGAGAAAGTGAGAAAAAGGGAGGCACCCCAGTGAACTAGAGAGTCGGAGTTAGACTCATGATTGAGTGAGAGAGAGGAAGAGCTAAGTAAGAGAGAGAGGGAGTCACACTTTAGTTAACTCCATTCATTCCCCAAATCACTCCTAATTGATGCATGCGCTCCTAGTGTTCACTAGATGACTCATGGATGCGCTCAGATGACTCAAGCCAATGACGAGTTGACTCCTAACACCTACCACCTCATCTAATCTCATGTATCCCCTCTAATGTTTCCACTTGTCACTCCCAAAGGTTGCCATGTGTCACCTCCCAAGGTTGCCACATGACAAATCTTGGAATTTTCAAGTGTCAACTTTGCCAAGTTGCCATGTGTCACACTGCATGTAATACTGCTAAAAATAGAAAGTGTTTGCATGTCGATGAAATCAGGCTTATCAAACTTGGTTTTCTGCAAGGAATTTGATGTGTTCAAATTCGACATGCAAGCACTACTAAAAATACACGTCTCACATGTCATCCAGAAAAGGCTCACTGGAATCGTGAGCTCGTAAGGGCTTTGAATATGTAACCAAAACTGCCATGCAGACCTCTGAACTTCGTCTCCTCGGAAGTAGGAGAATTGCTAAAAATAACCATCTCCATATGCTCTTAGTCTCTGAAAGAAGGAAATCACCATTCAACCACTCAGTAACCGACCTTCAAGGGAACCAACCTTGGCTCAAAACCAAGCGGTATCTAGGAAACTATCTAAATGCCAGCCATATGGAATACATTGGTTCTCAACTCTTATGATTTCCAAGTGAGAAAATCCAAGGGTTAACACTACTTTGACACATTACCTTTTCCACAAACATTTTGCTACGTTGACACATTACCTTTTTCATTGACATCTTGCTACGTTGACACATTTACCCTTTTTGTAACATCCCCATGTTCAAACCCCAAAGTAACAGTGTATATTGCAAATGTAATGTATGGTCGAGAGCCAAAGCAATGTAATATGTAAATGATGTAAATTTAATATAATGAATAAAATGTATCGCCCACTGGTGGATATTTGGGGCCTAAGTTTTACACAAGAGAGGGAAGGGGTCCAAGGGGGAGAATTTACCCATGTCTATTAAATCCAAACCATTTTTTTCTAAATTATCCTTACCATGAACCTTCCATTAGTTGTTGAGTGTTCTAGAGCCCAATCATTGAATTCATGTAAGAGGGTGGGTACAATCAACTTGGTGATGAGTGCAAGTCAAGCAAGCAAGAGAAAATAAATTTGTATGGGTAGGAGATAAGAATTACAAAATCAGGTTTTTGAAGGGAGAGCCGTTTTTACATTGAGTTTTTTGGCCAACAAAGGAGTGCTGAAGCTTGAAGGCAGTGGTTGTGGGCAAGTTTGACAATGGTTTGGAGAAAGAGGTTGCGTGCCTGGGAGTAACGTGCTATTCGAAATTCGTCAAGGGAAGCACACATTTTGTTGTTGGGCGAATTTGTGTTGCAATTGTAGAATTCTTGAGGTCCCAACAAGTAGTTTCCCTGTTCAACCTATGCTGTAAGCCCTGGAGGGGAGTTGAAAGGCCCGAGGAATTGTGAGCAGTGAAGGGGGTTTCCATCCCTTGGGTTGTTTAGGTTGAGAGGAAGAGAGTTGGTGGGATGGAATTAGCTATGGGAATTGACTGTTGAGAGGGGGACATTAGCCAACCTTAGGAACCATCGTCTCTTGTAGATTCATAGCCCCATCTTGGGGGTGACTTGCTGTTGAGAACTTGAACAACAAGTCTACGGTTGGGAGGAATGTCTGTCTTCTGCAACGGGTTGCACATTTTCATAAGATAAGTGTTCTTATCTGCTGTGTTGATTTGCGTTAAATGCAGATATTTTTGCTGTGCATTTTGCTCTGAGTTATATTTGGTTAATGTTGCTTATTGTGAGGAGAAAGATGCATTCATATCTCTATTTTATGGTTGAATGATGCTGTATGTATTTAGTTGCTGTTGTGCACAATAAAAGTAGTTATATTTATGTTTTTAGTAGTATGGACAATTGAATGAGCTTGAATGTCATGTTGAGTGTTATTTTCCGCATTTAGAATTGGTATCAGAAATTTTTATAGGGTCATTTTAGCAATGACATTACCCAGCTCGGGTTGGGTACATTACACTTCTACATGTGAGGGAATGAGTCACTACTTATAATTGTTTTGAAAAGGTGAACACATAAACTTATTGTTGTTTATTGATTTGTACAATAGATGTCATGGTTGTTAGTTCTTTAGTTGTTGGTTTAAGGTTACATTTTGCATTTTTATATTTTAATTTTTTTAAAAGCAAAATAATTGCTTTGATATTGAAAAAATGTATGATTAATTCTATAATCTTCACAAGGTGATATTTTCAATTTTAGCCCCTCCAACCTTCGACACTTTCTCCATTCTAAACACCATCAACCCCATCTTTGTTACTTTGGTCGCTCTTGTTTGCATGTAAGGGTTGAGGGGTGTGGCTCTCAAATTTAGTGCAGGGGACATATTGTTCCCATTTCAAAATTTTAACGTGGATCACTTCTCCCTCGATTTTTCCCTTGTTTTGGTTAGGTAATCGATGCTCTTGATGATCTTGGTGGAGGACGTTTCCTATCTTTGCGAAGGCAAATTGGAGGCCATCGACAATTTCATTAAGGCTCAAAGGATTCATATTTCGTGTCGGTGGAGCAAGAGTGGTGATCAAGCTGATGAGAGTAGGTGTTGAAGGAGGCCAATGCCCCTCACAAATTCCATCATGTGAGTCTTGTGATCTTGCTCTACATCCTGGTAGAAGAATCACTAGAGTAAGGCTTGCTTCTCGTCTATGCAGAACATATTGCTTAACAATTGGATCCACAAAAATTTGAGTCTAATGTATTTGTAGATGTTGTAGATTGCTTTGGATGTGGTAGAGGGGTTCGTGTATCTTTGTTACAACAATAGCTCAAGCTGTGTTCACGAGGACCTTAAGAGCAATTATATTCTTTTGGAGAAGAATTTTAAAGTGAAGAGCAAATATGTTCCATAAAAGAAAATAGCCCTATAGTGAGAATGGGCATTGTACCTTGACATAGACAGAGAGGTGGGGCATAACTCTCAAATTTAGCGTAAGTGACTCAATTGTCCCCATTTCAAAATTTTAATGTTGATCAACTTCTTTCTCCTCGACTTTTCCCTTGTTTTTGTCTGGTAATTGATGCTTCTGATGTTGCTGGTGGAGGATGTTTCCCGTCTCTGCAAAGGCAACTTGGAGGTCATCAACAATTTCAACAAGGCTCAAGGATTTGTATTTTGTGTTGGGGGGAGAAATAGTGGTGATCAAGCAAATGAGAGAGCATGTGTTGAAGGAGGCCAATGCCCTTCACAAGTCCCACCATGCGGGTCTTGTGATTTTTCTCTATGTCTTGGTAGAATAATCATTGGAGTGGACATTTTTTTCGTCTTTGAGTATGCAAAACAAATTGCTTAACAATTGGATCCACCATGCATGATCACACGTTGGAGATTCGAGTCTAATGCATTTTTAGACGTTGCAGATTGTCTTAGATATGGCAGAGGGGTTGGAGTGTATTTGTCACAACAATAGCTCGAGTTGTGTTCAAGAGGACCTTAAGAGCAATGATATTCTTCTCGTCAAGGATTTTAGAGTGAAGAGCAAATATGTTCCATAAAAGAAAATATCTCCATAGTGAGAATGGACATTGTACTTTGATATAGGCAAAGAGGTTATACCCATAAATGACATAGTAATGGACCTCTAATAATGACACCTATAACCACAACAACCAAAGAGGCTAGGAGGTTATAGTTGAGGCAACATCACATAGGAAAATTTGTTTACTAGGTTGGTTGTATGTTCCTATAGATTTTAGTTTGAAACTTTTTGGTCTTGAGTGTGGATGAATGGTTGTTTGGGTATTATTAGATTGTGGATGAAGTGGGTTTTTTTGGTTGTCTCTAGGTTTTGATTTGGGCATACAAATTAATTGACTAAAGCCTCTGTAAGAGGACATGCCCCCTAGGGTCTCCATGTCACGAATCCCATGTGTTGGACATGGATTTGTGAGGACACGATTTTGGCATGTGTCATGTGCACATAACACACGCCAAACTTGTTTGACAAGTGCACACATGACACATGCCAAACACGTGTTTGACACATGTCTCGATTTTAGGACATGTGTCATGCACAGAAAGAGACTTGTGACCTCTAAAAAGGCAACCCGACCCTCATTTTCTCACGTTTTCTTAGGTAGGTTGGAGCTATGAGGTGTTTTGATGTGTAGCTGAGGGTTATTTTGCAGATTTGAATGGATTCAAAGTGTTGGGATGTGTTTCCTGATGATATGGGTTTGGACAACAGTGTTGAGTTGGAATTAGCCAACTTGGATCTTAATGAACTTGTGCTAGAGCCGATCACTTTTGATGATGGTGATCCTCTTGAGGTGTCATCCTTCACGCCGACATATGCACATATTGGATTGGATATATAGAGGAGGAGGATGGAGGAGAGAGCAGTGGTAGTGATGCTGATTTTGATGATTATGACATTGAGGACTACTGACAATCATGACTCATGAGCTATGAGATTCTTCCATCTATGGTTCTAGTGTCTTCCTTATTTTGTATTTGCCATTGGCATTCCCACCTATAGTATTAGTGACTCATTGTAATACATTTTGATTTTGATGGCTTAATGAGAATGTTGCAACTTATGGTTCTAATTTCTTGTGTGTTTGTCATTTGATCATCATTGATGTTACATGTAGTATTAGTAAGTGGTACTAGTAACTAGTTGCATGATTGAATTTGTATAATGTAAATGTCCCTAGTTTCTAACAAAATTTGGATCTTTATGTCTATATTTCATTTTTGTATGTGTAATTTTCAATTTTTTTTCATATATATATAAAACGTGTCCTCTGTGTCCTATGTTTGGGGTTGCTTCCAAGGTCGCCGTGTCACATGTTGGACACTTGTATTTCCATGTTATGTGTCATTGTGTCAGGTGACTTAGACTAAAGATTATCCAATTTGATTCTTGCCATCGTCAAATGTTTATCACCTTTAAATAGGTAAGCCATCACTTTATTGGCCATCCTTCATTCTTCATCTATTTTGTTGTGTTAGGATCATAATGGATAGATTACCTTGTGGGTATTCTCACTATTTATCTAAACCAATTAGGTCTGGAGAAATTTAGATTGGTTTTATTTAATAAATTACTAGACGTTGTGTATGTAATTGGTGTGTGATAATTTGTGAGTGTTTTCTGTAAATTATCTATTGATTAATTTTTGTACATTCAAGTAGAAGTGAACATTGTTATTGGGTTTTCAATAAGGTTGAGAGTTTCCAAGTGATCTATTTTATGTTCGAGAGTATATTTTCAGTTGCTCATAATTGTTGAAGATTTTCTGGAAGTAAATTGTGTTAACTTTGAAATGTTCCCAATGTTTCGACTGAACGCTAGACCCATCATTAGGGGATTGTTCTCAATGTAAATGTAACTTGGGATCAATGGTTGGGCTCTTTTTTTTTTCAAGTTTGTTTCCCACCAATAATGACCTCAAAAACCTTACAATGGTCCATCATTTCCCATTATGAAATGCACCATGATTCCAAAACACTCTGACCTTTTTCTCATTAATTAAATCATATAGTAGCAGGGGATCAGAGTAGGAATATATGCCCAAAAACCTTCCCCTTCCCTCCACATGAACCTTATAAATAATCAACTATATTTTTGGTCTTTTAGCTTAAGAAATTTAGAAGAAGAGGAGCAAAGAAAGTTTATAGCGTATTCTTACCTTGACCATAGTTTGCAATGTCCAACCAGAAAGGTTTGATACTTGATGTATGGCATCCTTCAAGGCCTCAGTGGTTTTTTTGGTCATATTTATCTTCATTGTCTGCATTCTTACCATTAATGTGTTTTTTTAAAGCTTCTTTATATTGGCCTTCTCCTTTGTTCGAATATTGAACATGCGATGGTTCTACATCATAAAAAATGATTGTTTTCGAATTTTATTTTAAACTGAAATGGATAGCATTTGTATTAAAAGGAGGTTGCAACCGAACTGAACAACGAGATGAAATAATACACAACAGAAGAGGGAAGTATGACATCAAAATTTCAAAATATGTGCCAACTGTTTGAGTAGATTTAAAAGTTTTGGCTTAACTAAAGAGTTTCCTGGTATAAAGCTCGATAAACTGATATTAAACTAACATAGATTTGCAAAACATGAGAGAACTTGAGCTTAAAAGAGCAAGTCGATAAGGGCTTCTTGCTTGATATCTACTTGAAGAGAGCTTTAGAATTGTGTTTTCTTTTCCCATGTCTTCATATACCTACTAGACTGTTTCTTCCTCTTTGGGCAACTCTAATAGACCCAATGGAGATCTTTGGATGACACCCAACACTGAGTTTTTGGCCAAACCAAGAACCTATTGGTATATCATACTCATATTTGCTTCCAATTGCTAAAGTGTTGAGTTTGAAGAGCCACTAAATGCAAATAATTCATCATTTTTGGCCTTGTGGATGTAAATTTGAGTAGTCTTTCTGCATGAGAGAACTCCCCTTGGAAGTCAACTTTCCTAGCATTTCGTCTTTGAAACCTGCATAGTTTAGAAATCTTACATGGAATGCAACAATTGGAGTGCTGGTTCTCGTCCATACTCGAATGCTCGAGGGATGGCTCCAGAGGAAATATTCCAAATAGTCCTGGGAAGAGAACAAGATCCCCACATAGAGCCCCTTGCCACCATATACCACAGATATTGAATTGGAAATTTGCACACAGGGCCCCTATCCTTTAAGTGCAACAAACCACAAGAAGATAAACAAAATCCCCACCATAAATACCAAAATTCGTCGGGGTCATTCCTAATATTAATCCCACCATTGCAATTGGACTCTATATTATTGAGAACAAAGACTAATCCTTTGCCAAGAACCAAAGAGGGAAACTGTACGAGGGGGTATACTGAATTAAAGGCCCATTGCATCATCCGTAATGCAACTCACCACTTGTTCATTGGTTTCAAATGCATGTTGTTTGCAATGTTCGAATTCCTCTTATTCACGGGATAAAAGATCTAATGGGTGCTTCCCCAATTATATTAGCAACCTAATGTTCAAATGAACTCCCTAATTTGTTTGTGTGTCTGCCAAGGGATTGAAGGATCTTAATACGTGGAAAAATTCTACGTGCTCAAAGCTTGTTGCTACGTCGAGAGCTTTTTATACCAATCTCAAAAGCTGTGAGTTTTGAGATATGTATTGATTATGCATCTAACGAATGAGCTGAATCTCTGATAACTAAATTTTTCTTGATTCCTATTGATTTGGTGATAGTCAAGCCTTGGAGCAGAGCCAATGCCTTTGCTTGGTTATTGGTGTTAGAATATAGAAGATGGTGTGCTCGTTTTACCATTGACGATACCCTCGTCACCCAACCACAAGCCGAAGCCTCCCTCCGAGCACCTTAACCTTGACTGAGAATTCCTCCGGAAGCAAACCCTAGGCTAGATAGCCAAACAAGGAGTAGCGCATCAATCCCTAAGGATAGCGCAACACAAAAGACTGATAAGATGTTCCAAACCCTAGCCAAGAGATATTCAAGCCAATACTGAAACTAGCTACTGCTGCAGCTGCACCTGCAATCCTCCTCCAAACCTGCGCACCAACTGCAACTGTAGTGCGCACCAATTGGGAAACTGCAATTCTGAGATGCTATCAAATGAGAACTGGCGCCCTGTATTTATAGTAATCCTGCTAGTTTGCTGGGGCCGACTTCTCCTTCTGGCTATGTGTCTGTTCAGTATATTATTATTAATTCTGGCCGACTTCTACTCTTGGAGGCTAATAGCCTAATATAAATTTTCTTCTTGAGACGACAAGGCTTCTAGGGTTATTAGCCAACTCATTAGGGTTTCTCTTGCTTCTCGGAGTCTTCTATTCTCGCCAGGTTCACACATGGGGGTAAATACCTCCCACAACTACCATAATATTAACACTCCCTCCTAGCTAGAGAGGTATTTACGGGTAATGGACTTGAGCACAAAACATACCATTTACCCGGTAGCATCAATATAGTCATCTAGACTA
>ML782380.1:222008-235871 GCA_009831015.1 Picea engelmannii | reverse complement strand
ACTGAAACTAGCTGCTGCTGCAGCTGCACCTGCAACCCTCCTCCAAACCTGCGCACCAACTGCAACTGCAGTGGACACCAACTGGGAAACTGCAATTCTGAGATGCTATCAAATGAGAACTGGCGCCCTGTATTTATAGTAATCCTGCCAGTTTGTTGGGGCCAACTTCTCCTTCTGGGTATGTGTATGTTCAGTATATTATTATTAATTCTGGTTGACTTCTTCTCTTGGAGGCTAATAGTCTAATATAAATTTTCTTCTTGAGCCGACAAGGCTTCTAAGGTTATTAGCCAACTCATTAGGGTTTCTCTTGCTTCTCGGAGTCTTCTATTCTCATCAGGTTCACACATGGGGGTAAATACCTCCCACAACTACCATAATATTAAAAATTGAAGGATTCACAATGCCCCCATGCAAAACTTAGTTTATTTTTTCCTTCGGGGTTGATAACAACCCACCCTTCCTACCCTTGTTGACCCACATAAAAATTGAAATTATTACTCGTGATGGTTCAACATCAATTCTATTCTTTGGTTTTGAAGTTGGTTATGTCAGTGTTCAAGATTGCTCACAAAAGTTGATCCAGTGTTCATCTTTGTAAATGCAGAAATGGATGAAGAATTATATGCATTTCTTGGCGTAGCTGGGTGAAGAATAATCTCTTCACTACAACGAAGGTTTTTGTCACAATGGTTGTTGGTGGTGAACCAATGTTTATTGTCAGAGCTATTAGATATAATGCAAACTGTGTATATAGTGACATTTTAAGTACAATTCCAACGCTGTCAAAGAATCAAAAGCACTTGACATTGTACTGCTTACAATGTTTATTTTGCTGTATAACGATTCCTTCCTTTGCATTGTATGGATTGGTGTTGTCTGTGTCTAATTTCTTTTGATATTAATTACCCTTGTTATGGCTAACATAATTTTCATGGTATATATCCATGATTAAATGTTAGGCCTCTCCAAAAAATGTTAACCATACATAAATGGCCTTAGACATTGAATCGGTGTTGACTCCCATGTCACAATTTCTTGAGCTCGTGATACAGGGCAAAGCCTTGATCATAATGCCAAGCATATGCAATGCACATTGATTTGGATGTTGGTTGCTCAATCAGGCTTACTTGTGTGTGGTCATGGCGTTGTTTATTACACTGATTTTCATTATTTAGAATACATGATGAGGAACATAAGGAATCTTGAGGCAATGAGATCAAATAAGAAATTTCCATATTTTGAATGGATTTCAGTGCCTTTTCACAAGGAAACCACTCTATGTAGAATTGATTGTTTTTTCCAAGAAAAGAGTAGTGTATTTGATATCTCTGGATGAAATCAAAATATAAATTTGATGTGTCCTTTCAACACTCTAGAGGATTATGTTACTCTGCCATATACTAGAAGAAAAATGAGCTATTTAAGTGTACCCTTTAGTGTATAATCACAAAATTCTATATACAATGTTCCTTTGGAATTTATCTTTATGCAGCAAGCCCCAATAAACAAAACTCAGTCAGACAACTTCAAGATACTTGATTCATAATTTCTGTATTATCTCTTCGAATCTATCAATCTTTTAGAAAAGGTATGTGCTCTCTCGAGGGAGAGAACCTCTTCATTTGTCTTAGTGATAACATTAAACCTTTTCACAGGAGTAAAGCTTCCTTGTATGGACATTCATTATGCTCTCTATAAACATGATGGAGATATATGTTTTCAAAGGAGCTTATTTCATTGATTTTTTTCATGATTGGAAAATACAACAGATTTTCCAAATTTATATTACCAATCGCATAGTCAATGACAATTTTACTATCACCAAATACTTGAAGAATTGCTATTTCTTTGTCAACAACCAATTTGACTAGAATCTACAAGGGCATACTACTAATTTATTGTTGGTTTCTTGACCCATTGTTTCTTTAAAGGGGATAGAATGATTTTTGGATGGATATAAGATACCCCTTGAACCACATGCACAAGAGAGATTTTGGCAAACTCAATCAAAAAATCCCCATGGCTTGGAAAAATCTATATCAAGCTGATTGATCATTTCCCTGTTCTTAACCTTCACTAGAACCCATGTAACCACTATACTCATATTTTATGAGGAAACAGTCTTGAATGGGAATGATGTCTTTACCCTGAAAATTATTATCATTTCTAGCTATCCATGGTGTCCAGGCAGTGTGTAGGGTAGTGCTTGTGCTTCTTGAAATTTTTATTCTCACACTAGCTCTTAAAACAATGTAAGGTAGACTCTCCTTTCCATTTCACCTCTTCGTCATTGAGTTTAAAATTTATTTCCAAACTTCTCTTGAAAACGGACAGTAGATGGCCAATCAATTCTTCATTGTTTCTGCATACAATGATTTTGCTTGCCCTCTCCCAAGATCTTTATTTTTTTTCATTGTTCCAAGTAAATTTTTTTGTTGGAGATAGCTAGCTAGAGGAAAATTCTGGTTTGTAGGGGACCTTTTAACCACCATTGAATGATTTTCCACCACATGCCTTTTCATCCTCCAGTTCCTCTTTCACTCTTGCCTCGTAACCCAACTTACAAGTGAAGTTCCTTCTAGCTTTGATTTTTGACCAAACAATCACATCATCTTCTTTTTTTATTGTTATTCCACTTAGTTGGAGTTTGTGTATACATTGGTTCCATTCTTAAGTGAGCTCTCCTTGAATACCATGTTGTATCTATGATTTCCAGCATTGGCTTCGTAATGAATTAGCTTTTGATACTATTGCATCTACTACATTTAATATCTTTTTTCTTTTCCCTTGAATACCATGTTGTATCTATGATTCCCAACATTGGCTTTGTAATGAATTAGCTTTTGATACTATTGCATCTACTACATTTAATATCTTTTTTTTTGTGAGGGATATTGATTAGAGGATCGGATAGCTTGAAATTTTTTGAGCACCCTATGGGTCTTCACCTATTTTTACTTTGTTTTCTCTTTCTATTTTCTAGAATAGCCTTTTCCCTATTACCTTTATTATTGCTTTCCAAAACTATTCAAGCCCTTCCATGAAAGCCTTTTCCCTATTAAAGGGAATGCTTTTATTATTTCTTTCCAAACTATTGAAGCCCTTCCATGACATGACCTTTTACTCCCTTTCTAATCCAGTCCTTTCTTGACCTTGGGTTGATATATTTTTCTATTGTAATCTTTTGCTAGAGACCTTCATTGTGGAAGAATCTCCCCAAACTTCTTGTTGCTAATTCCATTCCGATTAGATCTATGTTTTTAATGCCCTGCAACCCTTTGCTTAGATTTGTCCAACATTTTCCATTTTACTAGAGAGATACCCTCCTCTTTGTAACCCATTTTGTTGTTCTTTTGAAGACAATCATTGTTCCAATAAATACTTCAAACTATAATGATTTTTTTTTTACCTCAAAGTGTCTTCCTATTAGAGAAGGGTGCCATTTCTTAACTGCATGTAATATGACCAACATTTCCTTTTCATAAATGGGTTTGAGTAAATTGTTTCCTTTATGCTGGTTGTTTTCAAAGGCAAGGGGCCTTTCTTCTTGCATGAAAACTGCACCAATGCCATGCTCTGAGAGGAATTACACTCCACAATAAATGTTTTTGTGAAGTCTGGTGTGGCTAAGATAGGAGTCATACACAACCTTCTTAATTTTTTCAAAAGCTTTGGTTAATTATTGAGTCTAATAAAATGTCTCCTTTTTAAATAACGCCATTAGAGGTGTTGGTATTTGACCATAATTCTTGACAAACTTGCGGTAATAGCTCGTCAATCCTAAGAATCCTCTAAGATAGATTCTTTAAGGTCTTGGGAATTGACCATTCCATCATATCTTTAATTTTGTTAGGGACTATGACACTTTCATGAGATACAATATGACCAAAATTTTCCACTTATTGAACCCCAAAGACACACTTGGAAGGCTCTACATATAGTTGTTGGTCTTCCAATAGTTTTAAGACCATGTCAACATGTTATTTCCAAGATTTGTGTAGATTAGTATATCATAAAAAAACACTAACACGAGTTTTCTAAGGAAGAGTTTGAAAATATAATTCATCAAGCTTTGAAATGTTGAAGGTGCATTAGTAAGGCCAAGTGGCATCACCAAAAAATCATATTGACTTTCATGTGTTCTAAAGGTTGTTTTGGGAATGTCGTCTTGCTTCATTCTTATTTGATGATATCTAGAATGAAGATCCAACTTAATAAAGGAATTTTTTTTGCAATTCATTTAATAATTCATCAATGACAAGAATATGAATCTTTAATGGTAATTTTGTTGAGTCGTGTATAATTTGGAAACATGCCATGGACAATTATTTTTTTTAACCATCACCAATGGTGAAGAGAAAACACTTTGTCTTGGTTGAATGATGCTAGTTTCTTTAACATTTTTTTGCATCGTACGTTC
The DNA here is from genome assembly GCA_009831015.1 of Picea engelmannii. Classification (NCBI taxonomy): domain Eukaryota; kingdom Viridiplantae; phylum Streptophyta; class Pinopsida; order Pinales; family Pinaceae; genus Picea; species Picea engelmannii. Next base: position 231,448 of record ML782380.1, on the reverse strand, counting down.
AATACACTCAATCTCATTCTTTTGTGCTATGGGCACTTGTAAGGTTTAATGTTAGGTGGTACACTTCTAGGTTGCAAATGAATAGTATGGTCATGATCTTGAGTAAGTGAAGGACCCTAAGACATCTCTCCAAATACCTTAGAATGATTGTCGACAATTTTTTGGAGATCCGTTGGAGTAGAGTATAAATGTTTGAACATTTAGTGAGCACAATTGTGCAATTAACACCATGGTGTTTATTTTTGAGTAATTTTGTCATGTTGTTAGAGCTTATCACTTTATAGAGTTTTCCTTGGATACCTTTAAGTTCAATTTTCTTGTCATTTGAGGAAAATCTCATGAAAAGTTTTTGAAAATTAAGAGCAATTGTTTCTAATGATTGTAACCATTGGACCCTTAATACAACATCAACACCACACATTTGGATTGAAATCATGTGAATATCCAATAAATACTCCCCCATATTGAGCTTAATAATATGACACTTCTCTGAACAATTTATGGTACCTCCATTTGCATTCATTATTTGAAACTCTAGTGCTAGAAATATAAAACAATTGAGAAGTTTCACAGATTTGCAATTAATGAAGTTATGGGTATTACATAAATCAATCAACATTGTTAATTTTTATTTTTGATATATGCTTCTATCTTGAGGGTTTGTGGAGTATTGATGTTAGCGAATGCATCACAAGATATGGTTGAAGTAGTCTCTTCTAATTCTAGATATGGTGATGGTTCTAGATAATAATGAACATTTTCATCGGAGTAAAGCTTCCTTGTATGAATATTCATTATGTTCTCTATAAACATGATGGAAATATATGTTTTCAAAGGAGTTTATTTCATTGATATTTTTCATGATTGGAAAATACAACAAATTTTCCAAATTTATATTACCAATTGCATAGTCAATGACAATTTTACTATCACCAAATACTTGAAGAGTTGCTATTTCTTTTTCAGCAACCAATTCGACTAGAATCTACAAGGGCATAATGCTAATTTATTGTTGGTTTCTTGACCCATTGTTGCTTTAAAGGGGATGGAATGATTTTTGGATGGATATAAGATACCCCTTGAACCACATGCACACGAGAGATTTTGGCAAACTGAATCAAAAAATCCCCATGGCTTGGAAAAATCTATATCAAGCTGATTGATCATTTCCCTGTTCTTAACCTTCACTAGAACCCATGTAACCACTATACTCATATTTTATGAGGAAGCAATCTTGAATGGGAATGACGTATTTACCCTAGAAATTATTATCATTTCTAGCTATCCATGGTGTCCAGGCAGTGTGTAGGGTAGTGCTTGTGCTTCTTGATATTTTTATTCTCACACTAGCTCTTAAAACAATGTAAGGTAGACTCTCCTTTCCATTTCACCTCTTCGTCACTGAGTTTCAAATTTATTTCCAAACTTCTCTTGAAAATGGACATTAGATGGCCAATCAATTTTTCAATGTTTCTCCATATAATGCTTTTGCTTGCCCCCTCCCAAGATCTTTATTTTTTGCATTGCCCCAAGTAAAATTTTTGTTGGAGATAGCTAGCTAGAGGAAAATTCTGGTTTGTAGGGGACCTTTTAACGACCATTGGATGATCTTCCACCACATGCCTTTTCATCCTCATGTTCCTCTTTCACTCTTGCCTCATAACTCAACTTAGAAGTGAAGTTCCTTGTATCTTTGATTTTTGACCAAACAATCACATAATATTCTTTTATTTTTGTTATTCCACTTAGTTGGAATTTGTGTATACATTGGTTCCATTCTTAAGTGAGCTCTCCTTGAATACCATGTTGTATCTATGATTTCTAGCATTGGTTTCGTAATGAATTAGCTTTTGATACTATTGCATCTACTACATTTAATATCTTTTTTTTTTTGTGAGGGATATTGATTAGAGGATCGGATAGCTTGAAATTTTTTGAGCACCCTAAGGGTTTTCACCTATTTTTACTTTGTTTGCTCTTTCTATTTTCCAGAATAGTCTTTTCCCTATTAAAGGGAATGCCTTTGTTMTTGCTTTCCAAACTATTGAATCCCTTCCATGACATGAACTTTYACTTCCTTTCTAWTCCAGTCCTTTCTTGACCTTGGGTTGATATATTTTTCCATTGTAATCTTTCTCCACAAACTTCTTGTTGCTAATTCCATTCCGATTAGATGTATKTTTTTAATTCTCCACAACCCTTTGCTTAGATTTGTCCATCTTCCATTTTACTAGAGATACTCTCCTCTTTGTAACCCATTTTGTTGCTCTTTTGAAGACAATCATTGTTCCAATAAATACTTCAAACTATAATGATTTTTTTTTACCTTGAAGTGTTTTCCTATTTGAGAAGGGTGCCATTTCTTAACTGCATGTAATATGGCCAACATTTCCTTTTCATAAACGGGTTTGAGTAAATTGTTTCCTTTACACTGTCTGTTTTCAAAGGAAAGGGGCCTTTCTTCTTGCATGAAAACTGCACCAATTCCATGCTCTGAGGCATTACACTCCATAATAAATGTTTTTTTGAAGTCTGGTGTGGCCAAGACATGAGTCGTACACAACCTCCTTAATTTTTTCAGAAGCTTTGGTTAATTATTGAGTCTAATAAAATGTCTCCTTTTTAAATAATGCCATTAGAGGTGTTGGTATTTGACCATAATTCTTGAAAAACTTGCGGTAATAGCTCGTCAATCCTAAAAATCCTCTAATATTTTTCAAGGTCTTGGGAATTGGCCATTCCATCATAGCTTTAATTTTGTTAGGGACTACTTTGACACCATGAGATACAATATGACCAAAATTTTCCACTTATTGAACCCCAAAGGCACACTTGGAAGGATCTACATATAGTTGTTGCTCTTCCAATAGTTTTAAGACCATGTCAATGTGTTGTACATGCTATTTTCAAGATTTGTGTAGATTAGTATATCATCAAAAAACACTAACACAAATTTTTTAAGGAAGAGTTTGAAAATATAATTCATCAAACTTTGAAATGTTGAAGGTGCATTAGTAAGTCCAAGTGGCATCACCAAAATTTCATATTGACCTTCATGTTTTTTAAAGGTTGTTTTGGGAATGTCTTCTTGCTTCATTCTTATTTGATGATATCTAGAACGAAGATCCAACTTAATAAAGATAACTCTTCTTCGCAGTTCATTTAATAATTCATCAACGACAAGAATATGAATATTTAATGGTCATTTTGTTGAGCCATGTATAATCTGGAAACATTCCATGGACATTACTTTTTTTTAACCATCGCCAATGGTGTAGAGAAAACACTTTCTCTAGGTTGAATGATGCTAGTCTCTTTAACATTTTTTTTGCATTGTACGCTCAATCTCACTTTTTTGTGCTATGGGCATCTGTAAGGTTTAATATTAGGCGGTACACTTAGAGGTTGCAAATGAATAGTATGGTCATGGTCTTGAGTAGGTGGAGGAACCTGAGACATCTCTCCAAATACCCTAGAATGATTTTCGATAATTTTTTGGAGATCCGTTGGAGTAGAGTATAGATGTTTGAAAATTTAGTGAGCACAATTGTGCAATTAACACCATGGTGTTTCTTTTTGAGTAATTTTGTCATGTTGTTAGAGCTTATCACTTTATAGAGTTTTCCTTGGATATCTTTAAATTCAATTTTCTTTTCTTTTGAGGAAAATCTCATGAAAAGTTTTTGAAAATTAAGAGCAATTGTTCCTAATGATTGTAACCATTGGACCCCTAATACAACATCAACACTACCCATTTGGATTGAAATCATGTGAATATCCAATAAATAATCCCCCATATTGAGCTTAATAATATGACACTTCTCTGAACAATTTATGGTACCTCCATTTGCATTCATTACTTGAAACTCTAATGCTAGAAATATAAAACAATTGAGAAGTTTCACAAATTTGCAATTAATGAAGTTATGGGTATTACATAAATCAATCGACATTGTTACATTTTCATTTTTGATATATGCTTCTATCTTGAGGGTTTGCAGAGTATTGATGTTAATGCATCACAATATATGGTTGAAGTAGTCTCTTCTAGTTCTAGATATGACAATGGTTCCAATTCTTGATCTTCGTTCTCTTCACAGTCTATGCAGAATAATTTCTTCTCACCACATTTATGCCCCTTACTATACATATTGTCACAATTGAAACATAGTCCCTTTAATTTTCTTTCATCCATTTGCTGAGGTGTTGACCTTGTAGGTTGAATGAGGTTAGGAGAGGGAGCATGGTTCTCTTTGTAGTTGTTAGTGGCTACTCTTTTAGTAGCCATATTTTTACCTTTCAACTTTCCTTGCCACACTAAAAGAACGCTTTAGGGATTTAGGTTCGAAGAGACACACCTCACTTTGGATGCTCTCTTTTAACATGCCTATAAAATGATCTAAAAAATTATCCTATAGATTGTTCTTTACCCTAAGATTTAGTTTTTGGAATTGTTGAATGTGCTCTGTATTTGGACATTTTTGCCGGAGATTTTTCAATTGACTAAAAAGTGTATTACTCTTAATATTCCCATAATGTGCTAATTCATCCATAAAAATGGACCAAGAGAAAATATAATCATTTTTTCATTCACAAAGCCGTTGGTACTAGACAAATTGATCATATTCTAAATACAATGATGCAAGAGCTACCTTTCGTAAAGTTGGCACTTGGTAGAGATCAAATAATTGGTCCAGTTGGAATATCCATATTATAGGAGCTTTACCATCAAATTTCCTCATATCAATATTGAGAATTAAGTAGTTCCTTGGTGTCGAGTTGAACCTTTGATTACGAGGATCTTGGAGTGATGAATAATTATGATTATGAGACTCAATATTTATGTTGTCCACATTTTCATGATTTCCTTTCATCTTGATATATCCTTTAGAGAATCTATCATATAGGGTATTTAATATCACGATTGACATAGAATTTTTTATTAGTTCCATCTTTTTACCCATGTTTTGATTCATGGAATTTTGGAATTGTTCTATCTTTTGATCAATTTTTTCCATTTTATTTTCCATATTGTTTTCCTTTTGATCAATCAACTTTTCCATTTTATCTTCCAATTCCCTTTTAATACTTTCATGACAATGTGATAAATTCACTAGTTTCAATATAATACCACTCATTTCATCAACTTGGTTCTTCTATTGGGATAACCTATTTTCTAACTCTTCACTTTTTTTATACGTCATGTATGCATTCTTTGGAGGTTTAGTCATAGTAGAAATTCTTGTAGAATCATTTCCCATGTGAAAAAAATAATAACACTCAATTTGAACTTTCCTAACTTCAAACATGATAGTTGCACCAAGAACACCTATTTGACACTAGTTTTAGAACTAATAAAACCACTAATGTCCATAGTTTGTGTTTCTAAAATTGTAGTGACTCAGAACCTGAAATTTCTAATATAGGTACTGCAATATGTCTCCTCAAATGAATTCATAAAAAAATATTATAATGAAAATGCCAAGATGACTTGTTTGAGACTAATTTCATAATTATTCAAAACCCTAATTTCCATAGGCTATATCTTAGAAAGTATAGAAAATCAAAATCTAAATTTTTTACCAAAAGTATTTCGCTATGCCTCCTAAGGCTCATGAAAATTCTAGTATGAAACTTCACCGAAAAAAAGTTATAGCAAAAATTCCAAGATGACTTGTTTGAAAGAGAAAAACCTTAGAATTGTATGCTTTGAAACCAAATGCTAGGCAACAAACACCTAACTACCCTAAAAATAGAAAGAAAAATAACTACACGCCTCGAGCATTAAATAGAAGAATGAAAGATAAGCCTCTTCAAGGGGGAAATCTCCTTTTACAAGAACACATGTACAAGATGAGATGATACTAAAGCTAGATCTCCTTGGCATATATACGAGATCAATGGTTCAAATACAATTAAACGGTATAGCTGACCACACTAATATAACAATAGAAATATAGTAACTCAATATCTAGGTCTTTATATGGGACTTTATCTAGGGATTAACATAATTCTCCATTCTTATGGCTTGAATGAAACAATCTCCTTTGTATTCTATAATAAGTGTGCTCAGTCCTCTGCTACAAGGATAAATAGAAAAAAGGTATAATGGATAGATTTGTTTAATATCTCTTGTGGCATCATGGAATCTAGAGGCCGATCCATTTATTAGCACATCAAACGAGGTTGAATATGAATACTACAATTCAGTGCTTTGACATTTTTAGAATATATATTGAAAATAAGTTCAGGAAAACATAACCAAAATCAAGTAAAAGGTATGATCAAGTCTCAATTTTATATCTATTCTCATAAAAAATGTCTTTCATCACATTGACAACGATTCAACAATAGCACTTTCATATCTCAAAGGTGAAGAATTGGATCGGTTCTACTCAAATTTGGACCGATGTTTTCGAGACTATAAAAGACAGGTAAGAATTTGAACAGAAAAGAATGAAAAGGGTGTATATCTTGATTTCAAGAATGAATGTTGCACGCCAATCGATACATTTATGTGAGTATTCACTAATTAAAGTGGAAAAATTGGATCAAATATTAATTAATAAAATACAAAAAATATTACCTAATTCACAGGATATGTGAGAGTTAAACATGTTTGAATTCTTACAAACTATTCCTCTTTTTCATGCGAAAAAAAAAGTTTCACTGTTATTCTTATTAGAATCAAATGAAACTTTCAGTTACAAAAATGTCTCTTCCCTGAAGTAGAAATGTTCTTTCTCCTTCTACAGATTTTATCTGTGGATTCATAAAGTCACTTAAAGTGGTATATACTTAGTTTTACATGACTGTTGTGTCTAATTAGAAACCTCATTATAAGATGTGTAATTTTCCGGATCTAACAATAGATCCACTGTCAAAGTCTTCAAAAAATAGCCATCCTAAAGTGTCGTTGAGTGCCTTTTTAGAAAAGATGTACGCTACTTTGTTGTACTGTCTATGGATGTGCATAAAATTTGTGGTCTCAAAACCATTCTTTAATAATCCGATCTTCTCCTTCCAATGATTGAGATAAATAAGATCCAAGTTGGATTTATCATTTATCCAGTCAATGGTGACCTTGGAGTCACCTACCACCATTAGATTTTTAATAGAGAGATCTGTGGCAAGTAATAGGATTCCCCATAGTATCATCATCTTGGATTTCATATTGTTTCCTGTACCTCCATCGAAATGTGCTTTGACAGTGTGTCTAGATGAGATTTTGAAATAAATTCCTATGCCACACTTATTTTCTGCAGTTACACCGTCAAAGAAGCCAATAGGATTGTCATTAAAATAAGTTGGGTTCAATAAAACCTCCAATTTATCTTCTTCCACTTTGGTTGAGTGTTATTTTATGGATAGAAGATTTTTTTTATGTATCTAGGGATCAAGTCTGTTCTAGTTATCAAACATAATTCTGTTTCTGAATTTCCAAATGCCCCACATAATAAAAAAAGGAACATAACTTAAATTTGGGAGTTTGAAGAACCAAAGTTTCAAGTTTTATTCAATGGTGGAGCTCTTCCACTTGCTATCAATCCTCAATGTTGTAAGTACATATTCCCAAATGAGTTGTTAGATCTAGAAATCTACAAAAAGATGTGTGACAGTCTCTTCATCTTTTAAGCACAGGGTGCAAACTGAAGGGCCAATGCCTCCTCTTTTCTGATAGTTAATACCTGTGAGGATGCAGTCCTTTATGCATAGCCACATGAAGCAAATTATTTTGACTGGAATCTTCACAAACCAAATCGCTTTGTGCCACCACTGCTTTCTAGCCAGATTATTTGCAAAAAGAATGGATTGATATGCTAGTCTGGCAGTAACTTTACCTGTCATTCGATTCCAAGACCAAATTAGTTTGTCATTCTCTGTGTTAAGAAAGATGCCGTTGCTTCTCAGGTTTATAACAAAATTGTCCCATTCTACACTGAGAGAATCGATTAATCCCAGCTGAAGGGAGTCCTTCCACTGCTGACACGATCTAGATGAGTCGATCGCTGTAGCTTGTGCTAACGTAAAAATGTGGTGGCTGTTTAGGAATTGCAGAAGTGGCATAGAAATCTGATAAAAATCGTTGCAACCAATGAAGGGGTTGCATCCAAGGACAATACATTGACTTGTCCCTATCTCCCATGCCAACCACCGTTTAGTGATCGGTAATGAGTGCATCAATTTTTTTCAGATAATGGTTGAGCTTTGTGTGGTGTGAACATCATTACATAGCCAAGGGACATTATCAATTCTTTTTAGATATTTCTTTCGAAGAATTGTATTCCAGAGGCTTGTTTCAAAAAGGCCTCTCCAACAAGATTTGGTGGCAAGTGACTGAGCGAACCAAGGTAGGTGTTTAATGCCCCATCTTCCAAACTGTTTTGGCTTTGCTAGATTTTGTCATTTAGTGAGGTGAAAACCTGTGCCTTTCTTTCCTCCTTTCCAGATGAATCTAGTGATCATAAGTTGGATGCGTTGGAGCACAGAAGATGGTGCTTTTGCCAAGCTGAGCCAATAAACTGGTATACTTTGTAAAATTGATGTTTCCAAGGTAAGTCTACCTCCTAAGGAGAGCCAACGATAGGTCCAATTCCCGATCTTGTTATCAATCTTCTTGATTAACCACATCCAATCCCTTACTCTGTAATTATTTGATTTAAGAGAAAAACCAAGGTACTTCATCCCTTGATCAAGGGTTTCAATATTAATATTGAAATCTGAAAGAAGGTGGTGCCTTAGAATTGCATCAATGTTCTGAGCAATAAAAACATATTTGTGGAAGTTAATGGTCATCCAACCACCTTGAGTCCTTGGTCGCAAACATTGTTAGATTCTAATAGATTGTCACGCTGGGATAATTTCCAAGACTTAAACTAAAGTAAAACTTTAAATTCTCACCATGCTAACCAAAATATAAGCATGGTATATATATGTTCACGGATCATGACCTTTCGGAACTTTATCAAACACCTTATAACTCCTATGAAAAAAAAAAAATACTCTATCACCCCCTTATTGCTACCTTTTCTCTTTATACCTACTTTAATAAAGATATGCTATTTAAAAAACCATGATGCATTTAATGAAAATCATCATCATAATCCATAATCCACAATACATCATGTCACCATAAGATCACCAAAATTAAATAATGAATCATAACATCCATTGCTATTAAAAAAATTCAATACACAGTGCATTTAGATGTATATTTACCCATCCCTTTTGATCATAAATACAAAAATAATAATATCAATATCCAAGCCCATCCATATTAACAAATAACATCATATGTGTAATGACCCTTAATTATTAAGATGATTAATTTAATAAATAATCCTAAAAATTAGCTAAACTATAATTAATTATTAAATAACCTTAACTAATTATCTGTTATTAATTAATTATTTTTTTATTATGATTAGTTTCAGTATGAT
>ML782380.1:128073-211794 GCA_009831015.1 Picea engelmannii | reverse complement strand
CATTACAATATGATATTTAGGGCTAAATGCAAGAAAGAGGAGAATGTTGTACATATTAGGAGGAAGAGGGACTATCTCTAAGTGCCTTGCCAATTTGTAGTATGGGACCAAATTGATACATCTACATACATAACATTAAAATTAATTCTTTTTTCACATTCCCATGCGAAGATTATGTTTCATTGACATTACAAGCTTCACTTTTGGTGGGAGAATGTATAAGGATTTAATTAGAAAAATCAATAATAACAAATTTCGTTACAAAAAGATCATGGTGTAATATAGAAAATCACAATCTAAATAAAAGTCTAGATTCTCCATCCCCTTTCCTTGGTGTAATATAATCCTGTATTTTTTTTATAACTTTCAACTTCTCTTTTGTTCCTAGCTCCAAAAAGAATAATAAATTGATCTGGATCATTTTCTGCACGAAATGAGAGAAGAGATATAATAAAGAAATGTACAGAGATATCTCAGATATCCAATAATATAATAGAAATATATCAGAGATGAAACCATAAACACAGAGATACAATAATACATAATTTATATTAATGAGGGAAATGTACAAAACTGTAGAAATACAGAGTGAAAGACTCGCTAGAATGGTGGCAACTTATCTCTGAAAAGAGATGTGACGAATACTCACATTCACAAGAATATTATTACAATGAGGATGAATAGACCTTTTTAACATAAATAAAATCCAAATCCTAACCCCTAAAGATGAAAAACCAATAGTTTTGTGGACCCCGTTTTGGGTAGTTTCGTGTATCAACTTCTTGGGGGTGTAACTTTGGCATACGATCTCTGTTTGGAGTGCACAATAGCTTGTTCTAAAGGTGTCATCGATGAGATTCATTTTTGGGGATCAATAAGAACCTTCAACTATCATTGAGGTGCTTGATCCTGAAAAAATTCATTTAGGCCCTCAAAATGACCCTAGAAGTTTAGGAATCGAAAAACTGCTAAAAATATTAAATTGTCAGAAGACTGTTTTGAGCCAGTTGGAATAGGTTTGTGGCCACTGATATCCACCTATATCAAAAATCACAAGAAATTCAAAGATATTATTCCCCATTCTTTTGGCTTGAATGGAACCATCTCCTTTGTATGCTATAATCAGTGTGCTCAACCCTCAACTAAAATGAGAAATATAAAGGGGGAAAATGGATAGCATTGTCTAAAATCTATTGTGGCATGACAAAATATAGAGGTCAATCCATTTATTAGCACATCAAATGAGGCCGAATATGAATACCCCAATATATAATAATAATAATAATAATCTCATGAAAATAAAAAACAAAATCAAGTAAAAGGTATGATCAAATCTCATTTTTATATAACTGTGCTCATAAAAAATATCTTTCATTGCACCAACAACGATTCACTAACAGTCCTTTAGTCTTTCAAAGGTGAAGAATTGGATTGGTTCTAGCAAAAATTGGCTTAATGTTTTTGAGAGTATAAAAGATGAGATAAGAATTTGAACAAAAAGAGGATAAAAATGACATAGATCTTGATTTCAAGAGTGATTGATGCACACCAATTGATACATTTATGTGAATATTCACTAATTACAGTAGGAACAATTAGATCAAATATTAGTTAATAGAGTACATAAAATCTTTGTATACACAATTCAAAGGATATGTGAGAGATAAACATGTTTGAATTCTTACTAAGTATTCTCACTATCATAAACATTGTTAGATCCTAGCAAATTGTCACCACATGACATTAGGATGCAAACGAGATATAGCAAGGATGAAAATTCTAAGTCAAAAGGATGCAACAGGGACTCTATAAGGATGTAGACATGACACATTGAAGGATGCTATAGTGACATAGTGGAGACATTAAAGGGAAGCAATAGGATGCAATGGGAAGCATAGAAGATGTCGTAGGGATGTTGTCATGACATAATGGGAATGTAATTAGAATGAAACCAAGTTGCAACTAAGACACAATGTTGATAAAAATGACACACTAGAAATGCTAAAGGAACACAATATGGAGGCTAAAGGGATGTAAGTATGAAACAAATAGGATGAAAAGTGAGGCTAGAAAGGATGCAAAATGATGAACATGATGCATGATAGACACACATTATGGACACAAATAGGTTGCAAAAATTAGATGCCTTTCTATAGAACCTTATTTTTCATCTAAAATACTATTGGCCTCTTTTAATGTTAAGGGAAAAGAACCAACATTGAGAGAAAATATCTTGTGGGAAACAAGAAAGATTCTCCAGTGTGTTTATAGAGGTGGTGCTCCTCTTTCTTGATATATGGAATATTATTTTTATCACCTTAGATGCATGCAATTGGTGAGTGCTAAATTGCAAACCTCAATGAATCTTCCAATAAAAATATTATATACAGATGTAATTTTCAATCACATCATCTTATTTAAGAAAAATAAGTAAATATAACTGCACAAGATTTGTATCTATAGGGTTTGGAGTTTGCTTTCAACAAATATTTTTCATTCCATTTAAAATAACGTGAATCTAGAATTAGCTATAACTTTGCAAGATGAAATGTATTAAAAAAATGGATAGGTCATTAAATAAATTCAAAGGACTGCTTCGCTAATATCAAAAGGATTTGAAAAGGATCATGTGCTCATGAATCCATTGATATCATCACTACACAAATTCATAAAAACAAAATGACACTCAAATAGTTCTTCATGAGTGAACTTAATAATAATCCCAAATTTAACAAGTTTAACAATGTATGAAACAAGAGGGTTAGAAAATCCTTAACAAGATCTTAATGACTATTAGACAATATGAAATAAATTGCATTTGTTTTTTTCAAGCAGGTATTTTCCTTCTCTGGACCTGAAATATCATGGGGAATTGTTAGAACAATATTGAGAGAGAATTGATCAAACCTAGATCTCCCTGTTGCAAATCATACATGGAAAACCCGATGGAAAGAATCAAGTATAAGGAAAGATGAGGGAAAAAGTTAATCAAGCTAATTCACAAATTTTGGAAAGGTTGTTAAATTTTATAGTAAGTTGATGCATCTTTATCCTATTACTATTTAGCATGAGCCACAACCATAACCAATGAATGCAACAACAATACAAGGTACAACTGCAGTAAACTAGGATCACAAGAAGAATAACCATGCACAAGAACAACATAAATATCTTGGGAAACCCTTCTACACAAGGGAAGAAAACCCAACAATCCTTTGCTATATTCTCAAGAGAAGATCCCCCAGCCACCACCAAAGCTAGCACACAAGAGGGTGCTGTAATTATCATAATTTCAGACCACAACTTCTGAAGTCATGAGATGATACAATGATAAGTGTATTTCCTCAATGGGTATTCACCTTTATTTATACAAAACTTATCACATCAAATGATGTTTTTATTGGAACAATAGGGACGACCTGTACAACTTAATAATATAATAAATATAATTAATAATTACAATATTAATTATATTTACATGGTGGGGCCAACCTGTACCCTTTACAACATAATTAGGGTTACAGGTAAATCTTACTCTTAGAAAATATAGCAAAGATCTCACACGTCCACTAGTGCTCAACCACTAGGGACACATCCACCTGTGCTCAACCACATGGAAGTCCTACTCAATAGATCTCTATCTCAACTGAGTCCACATGAGAATCATCTGGAGTACCATCTCAATCCTGAGTCAACTGAGTCCACAATGTAGGAGACTACATGTCATAACAACTCAGTCCAGAGTTTGACGCACACCCATCACATGGCCACCTTCACCCCACACATGGGCACACATAATCTCATCTCAATCCAGAGAGGAACGACACACCCATCTCATGGGAATCCTCACCCCACATAGGGGCACACATCGTCTCATCTCATTCTAGAGAGGAACGACACACCCATTACATGGGCACACCCAACACATGGGCTCTCTCACAAGTCAACTCAAATCAGTCTCAGAGGAGAACATGTCTTGGAGGATGTCTCACGAAGTCACAATCATCAACACTCCCTCTCAACTAGGGAGACATTCTCCACGAGGCCAATTCTTTCACAAAATTACTCTAACTTCGTCCTAACAAGTGTAGGAAGGAAGGTACTGCTATCTGCTTTCCATTGAGATATCTGCAATCTGCTCATGTGTAGGAAGGTACTGGTACTGCTTTCCTCTACACCATGTCTCTGATATAATGATATTTTATCTCAATGTGTTTCAATTTATTGTGAAACAAAGTATTCTCAGAGAGCTTCACACAACTCTGGTTATCATAGTGAATAATGGTAGAATCCATCTCATGATCAAATAAGTTTGCAAGGACCTTGAAAATCCAGACTGCCTCATAGACTGCCACACTCAACATTGTATACTCTTCTTCTGTGGTACTCAAATCCATAGAGATATGTTTCATGATGCACTAGGAAACCATGGAAGACCCCAATGTAAAACAACAACCAAATGTCCTCTTCCAGTCCACTACGCTCCCTGCCCAATCTGCATTGACATATCCCTGCAATATCATGTCTACACTGGAGGCATATCTCATGCTATATCCAACCGTGCCTCATAGATATCTCAATACATGATTCGATGCTATCCAGTGAGTCTGTCTCAGTCATGTATCATGAATTCATCTGGATGCTCGATGTAAAATTCTTCCTCAATTTCACCATTGAGAAAGGTTGTCTTTTCATCCATCTATTGTAGTTTCCAACCCATATATGAAACTAGTGAAATGATAGTACATATGGAAATGTATCGAGCTACAGGAGAAAATGTCTCCTCATAATCAATTCCCTTCACCTGTGAGAATCCTCTGGCTACAAATATCTCTTTTTATTTCTCAACACTTCCATCAGCTACATGATTGATCTTATAGATCCACTTGGAAGTCACTACAAACTTCCCTTCTAGTCTCAGAACGATATCCCACACATCATTCTTCATGATGGAATGATACTCTTCTGTCATGGCATCTTGTCATACCTACTGACCTGCTACTTCTCCATGACAAGAAGTCTCGGTATAAATGATGTGGTTTATGGCTAGAAGATAGCTTGAAAATCTCTTTGGTTTCTTTCTCTCTCAGAATGTGCCTCGAGGAGCTGCATGTCCCTCTTCCTCTTGTAGAGTTTTTCGAGCCCATACAGGCCTTTTATGGCCTACTGCAATGTCTCTGGGGACACCAACTAGATCAAATGGAACAATCGCTGTCTCCCTTTGAACTGCTGAAGGGGAGAAGGTATTGTCTCTTCCTTCTTCTCATATAGTTTGACTCCCTGTGAGTCAAGTGGATCTCTTTGAAGTCTGAAGGATAGACATTTTCCTTTTTCTGTGTTGCTAACCTGGAGACATGTCATGTCTTCTCAGGTCCTCTGCTGAATCTAAAACACTTTGCTGGCCTCCTGTACTAGGATAATAATATACTAAGAAAATTTGGACTCTCGTACCAGGGATAATGGTCCAGGTCATGAGGGCTCCCACACCAGGGATAATACTCTTCATCATCAAAATGCAAGCAACTACAAAGTAATGAAATCAAATAAGGAATGTAGTACAAGACTTACCTTAGTCTGCAATCATGCTCAATCTTGCTTTCGGTCCTTGTGAGAAAGCTGAGATAGAGAAGAACTCCTCGTTATTGTTGCTTGCATTCCTTGACTTCTCTTGAGGTGGCTAATGTTTCTTTCTTTGCACATTACTAGCTGCAAGTCTAGTCTCCTTGAATAATGTGCACTTATAGCACACACTTCAAAAGTTACATCAAGGATCATCCTTGAAATCTGCAATTTACCTCTCACATCAATTGTCTTCAAGATTTCATTATTTGGACAATTCTTTATGTTTGATAATTTTGCAAATGTGTCATCTATCACATCATCTTCATAGCTCACCCAAAATTATCACCTGGTCTTGTATATTCACATCTCACTTTGGAGCACATCCATTGGAATATTTAGTTGGAAAGCATCATCATGACTGTGTTGAAAGGATTTCTCTATTGAATCACTCATCCATTCAAGGAATCTCTTGACATAATCATCTGTACTTGTAGTGACATTAGTTAAGAAGGAAATTGAGTAAGTTAAGTGATGATGAACCCAATGTTGGTCCAAACATAATATAAGCTCAAGAACATGACCTATTGTCTCCACAAGGAGGAGCACATTACCATCTCCACTTAGCACCTTTAATATCATATCAAAAAATTCTTGATCTCTTTAGCACCGTGAAGGTTGGTTGTTCAAGGAATTATAGGCATCAATTATCAGTACTACTAGACGTACAAATGTTTCAAATTCCTTTCCTTCTGATGGTTGAAGTTAGGACATGACAAGGCACTTGAACTATAAACACTTTCCCTCAATAACTGGTCAAAATTTATTCTAAATAGATTTGAAACTTGCCCCAATATATCTCAGAGAACACAAACAAAAATAAGTCTGAACTTGTACAAACCAAATCTGCAATTCACCCAATATACTCCTGTAAATCGTTCTCAGAATGGGCCCCAGGACAAGCCTTAATTCACCTTAGATATGGCATCAGAATAGGACTGAAATTTACTTCATATCTAGCCTTAGAACAAGCCTCAATATGCCCATAAAAACACACTTTAATCTTGGCCTTATAACCTCAAAAATGCCTCAGAAATTGTGCTCTATTTCTCTCACAAAATAAACCTTAGAAAAAACTTCCTCATATTTTCGTTGCCTCATATTTCTGCCTTGCCTCTTAGATTTGCCTCAAACCCACCTTAAAAAAATGGTCTGTAATTTGCTGCGGCATCCTTGGAGGGGTTTCTTCTTGCTGCGACTGCCTTTTAAGACCCTAAACAAGGCTCGACAAAGGCTAGAAGGCCTACGACCAACCTAATTTTTTACTTCAGAATTTTAAGGGAGGTGCGACTGTTCCTTTACACCTACATCAGGGGTTCTAGTAGCCATGACCTTCCTTTAAGATTGTGCAGTAGTATTCTTCAAGTACTGCTCTAATACCATGTTAAATTTTATGGTAAGCTGATGCATTTTTATCCTATTACTATTTCGCATGAGCCACAACCATAACCAATGATTGCATGAACAATACAAGCTACAACTGCAGTAAACCAAGATCACAAGAAGAATAACCATGCACAATAACACAAGAAATATCCTGGGAAAACCTTCTACACAAGGGAATAAAACCCAACAATCCTTTGCTATATTCTCAAGAGAAGATCCCCCAGACACCACCAAAGCTAGCACACAAGAGGGTGCTGTAATTCTCATAATTTCAGACCACAACTTTTGAAATCATGATATGATACAATGATAAGTGTATTTCCTCAATGGGGATTTACCTTTATTTATACAAAAATTATCACATCAAATGATGTGTCTATTGGCACAATAGGGCCGACCTGTACAACTTAATAATATAATAAATATAATTAATAATTACAATATTAATTATGTTTACATGGTGGGGCCGAACTGTACCCTTTACAACATAATTAGGGTTACAAGTAAATATTACTCTTATAAAATATAGCAAGGATCTCACACATCCACTAATGCTCATCCACTAGGGACACGTCCACCTATGCTCAACCACAAGAACTCCCTACTCAACAGATATCTATCTCAACTGAGTCCATAGGAGAATCATCTGGAGTACCATATCAAGCCTGACTCAACCGAGTCCACAAGGTAGGATACCACATGTTATAACAAATCAATCCAAATTCTGACGCACACCCATCACATGGGCACCTTCACCCCACACAGGGGTACACATCGTCTCATCTCAATCCAAAGAGGAACGACACACCCATCTCATGGGAATCCTCACCCCACAGGGGCACACATCGCCTCATCTAATCCAGAGAGGAAAGACACACCCATCTGTTGATATTATGGTAGTTGCGGGAGGTATGTACCTCCACGTGTAAACCTAATGATAATAGAATATTCTAGGAAGAAATAAGAAACCCTAATGAGTTGGATAATAACCCTAGAAGACAAGTCAACTCAAGAGGATAATTTGTATTAGGTTTTTTAGCCTCCAAGAGAACAAGTCGGCCAGAAGAAATATTAAATACTAAGTAAATAGGCAACCAGAATGAGAAGTTGACCCAGGCAGTTGGCCATAATTAGTATAAATACAGGAGGTTAGTCTTCATTCAGGCATGCATTCTTAGAATTGCAGAGCAACACTTGTGCACACTGCAGTTGTCCAGTTTGTGCGCAAGTTTGGAGGAGAGTTGCCGTTGCAGCTAGCAGATTTTGGTTTTGGCTTGGACTATCTCTTGGTTATGGTTTGGACTATCTGATCATCTCTTGTTTGGTACGCTATCCTTGGGGAAAGGTTCCCTACCCTTTTTTTGGCTATCTAGCCTAGGGTTTGCTTCCAGAGTGATTCTCTGTCAAGGTTAAGGTGCTCGGAGGGTGGCTTCAGCCTATGGTTGGGTGACAATATAAATATTGTCTATGGTAAAATGAGCACATCCATTATATTCTAACAGGTTATGAGCCCACACCTCCTTAATTCAGTCTAACCACTGGAAGGAAGCATAGCCATAAGGAAATTAAGCTCGTTGAAGAACTGCCGCTAGGGTTTCTAGCAGGAGCAGTCACCAAAGAACTGTCGCTAGGGTTACTAGCAGGTGCAGTTGTAGAAACCCTAATCCTCTCGTTGAGGCACCTTAAGTGAAGGGATTAACCTAATTTACGAATAGACCAGTGTTCCCTATCCTAGCACATCTTCTGGTACTCTCAGCAAGCCAAGACGTCAAGTTTGAGTTTTTGGTCAAATCTAGGGTTGACCAAGTCAATTAAGCCATGACTTACTCTATGAAGTCAGAAAATGAGTTATATGGAGCCTCTAACTTTGGATCTTGGAAGACAAGGATTGACCTCATCCTTGCCAAGAATAAAGTGCTGGATATCACGAAAGGAAAGATCACGAAACCAGAGTTTGAAGAAGGAAAAGAGAAAGAACCGCATAATGTTGTAGTTATGGAAAAGTTCAAAGACGGTGACATCAATTCCATGAGTATCTTAGTGGACTCTATAAAATACCACTTTATACCCTACATCTCTCATCTTGACTCATTGAAGAAGATGTACGATTCCCTAACAAACCTTCTCTCAGTCAGAAACATTGGACAAGTAATGAGTCTGAAGAATGAGCTCTGTGACATGAAGATGAATGATGATGACATCATAACATCATACTTTGTGAGAATCTACCAGTTAAGAGATCAACTACAAGATATTGAAGAGATCATTTCAGAGAAGGAATTGGTAAACATAGTACTCAATGGTCTTCCCAAGACATGGGATGCATTTGCCGCAAGCATGAACACAAGGAAGAAGCCAAATCAAGAGAAAGACATGTCAAAAATAAAATGCTTCAACTATCGAAAGTATGGTCACTACAAGAATCATTGTACCGATCTAAATAAAAGGAAAGGGACACACGAAGCATTAGTTGCCGAAGAAAAGGAACCTACAAATAAGACCAAGTAGGATAAAACAAACTTCTTCTTCTAAGACAAGCTAACAATACTCTTCTTAGTTCTTGTACATATCTTGTTTGCATAGTCTTTGTACATATCTTGTATATCTATCTCTGAGAAGATAATATGTTCCAAGAAGAACTATACCTATGGAAGAACAAACAAGATAAGGATTGCTATCATTATACAAGTCATATAATACACATGAAAGGATGAAATACATCAAACAAATAATGTGGAAGTTATTACAAGTTAAGCCGAGATCATAATCATTCTTGAAGAAACTTAGAAGAAGCAAAGACAAAAAGAAGTCAGAAATCAAGAAGAAATTGGAGAAAGACTTATGACACCTTGCAGAAGGAAATTAGGATGCAGACATAAGCATGGATTATGGAGGGAGCCAATTATATATTTCCAAAAGAAAAACATGCACTCATACATCAAGCAAGGATTAGGAGGGAGCTGATCCTATGATCCATTAAAGATGATGAAGTATATATCCATGGTAGCAGCCATGAAAGGAAGTATGTGTTCAGTTTGACCTTAGAAGAAGTCTTCTTCGAAGAGAAGCCTTAAAGTATTCCTGGTTGTCCATCCACATTCGTGATCCTATGACGAAAGAAAGAAGTGGAATATCTAGGGAATGGAATCTATAAGAAACTCCATGGACCCAAGAGATAAAGAGAAACATGAGGAAGAACATGAAGATTCCAAGAAAGAAAGAAAAGCCAGAACAACTAGTCATTGTATCAAGAATCACAATATTACCAGCCTCATATGAACTCACTAAAAGAAATCAAGCAGAGAAACTAAAAGTTGTGATGAAGAACAGTGTATGGAAGACTTATGAATGAAAGAATTGCGATATATAGAACTAGAGGTTCTCACAGATTGAGGGAGAAGAATATGATGATTACTCATTCCAGTAAACCAAACATACCTCTACATGAGTCATTATATCATCCATGGGTTGGAGTTCTACATCAGATGAATGCAAACACTGTTCTCCAGAGAAATTGAACAAAGAGTGTATGAAGAAAAACCTCAAGGCTTTGAGGTATACCAGAAAGAGACCCTTGTATGTAGATGGAAGAGGACAACTTGGTGGAGATAAACCTCCAATGCATAGCAGAAG
Source organism: Picea engelmannii (assembly GCA_009831015.1). Taxonomy (NCBI): domain Eukaryota; kingdom Viridiplantae; phylum Streptophyta; class Pinopsida; order Pinales; family Pinaceae; genus Picea; species Picea engelmannii. Next base: position 201,156 of record ML782380.1, on the reverse strand, counting down.
CGTGGTGAAGATTTCCTATAACAGAGATACTGTATTAGAATGATTACTCAGAAGATCAGGATGTTGGATTTCCAATCCATGACAAAGATCTCATGATGACAGAAGAAGTGCCACATGGATATGTTCCAGTTTGACCCTTGCCACGATGTTGTGAGCTAGCATGAACCAAAGAAGAATCCAACAATGATATACTTTATTGATCAGAGATATATGAAGATTTGGAGAAAAATAGTGTTCCAGACTGAAGTACATTTGAAATCAAGCATTACATTATTCGTGATGAAGTCCAGAAAAGAGAAAGTGGTTCTCCAAATACATATCTCCATAGATGAGCAAATAAACAGACATTTTGGTAAAGCTTCTGCTCAAGATGAAAGAGTTTGCGTACTCAAGCTGGAGCTCATGGAGACGACTTCCTTATTGAAAAAGGAAGATATGACTCCCAGGTTGGGAGAGAGCACTAATGTGGTATTGATTTATGGACAATCATTTTTCAGTTTCAAAAATGGTCCAGGATGAGCATTTCCTTTCCAGTTCAGAAAGTGGTTTGAGAATTCTGATGGATAGGCATTTTCCAGTTCAGAAAATGGTCCAGATCAAACAACCATTTTCGTAATGAAAATGGTTCTATGGATTGCTGATGTACCATAGAAAATGATTTCCAATTGTGGTTAACATGGGGAATGGTCTAGGGCAGTCTCTCTTCTTGAGGGTTACTCAAGAAGACTGGCCCGCCTCGCAGGACAATGATTTCCCATTGTGGTTAACATGGGGAATGGTCCATTTTGGAGGTTGGTGCAAGACAATAATTTCCTTAGGAAATGGTCCGGATAGTCATTCCTTAGGGAAGATTCATTCTCTCTAGGTTGCACTTTTTTTAGTGCTAGAGGAATGGACCAGGGTGGGGAATGGTCCAGGTTCAACAATCAGGGATAGAAATTCCTTAGGGTATACTCATTCTCTCCAGGTTACACTTTGTCTAGTGTAAGAGGAATGGCCCAGGGTGGGGAATGGTCCAGGCTTAGAAATCAGGACAATTATTCTTCCTTGATTGAGAAGGATAGTCCATATAGCTCATCATTGATGTTTGACCTTTTGAGGGAAGATGCTCTTCCAATATCTCACAGATGTGAGTGGAATAATGGCCTAGATGATTTAGTTCATATCATAACATTATTTCTATGCAGGTTGATATCAGATGATTGTTATGAAGACTGTATGTCTCTAGACAGTAGATGTATACTACTGTGGTGGATGTGTTCCACTATTTTTGACTATATGTCACTGATCAAGTACCTGTGTGCTACTTGGTGTGGTAGTGTACCACTGGATTGTAGTTGTGTACTGATATGGATAGACACAGTTTTGTTCTATTGAATGATATTGTTTTGAAGACTATCAACAATGTTGAAAATGATTATTAGCTATATGGATGATCAATGGACCAAGATTTCCTCGACGAAAAATGGTTAAAGACATTTATTCTTCTAGGACATATGTCCAGATTAGAAGAATGTCTCTTGTGTCACTCTATGGTGTGAGTGACTTATCCAACATCATGTCTAATTACTTAGATGGAGTATGGTTTCAAGAGATGATGCAGCTGATGACACTGATGGTGATGATGGTTCTCATGATCTAGTCATGAGATAGTCTATACAACTATGTTGATGCTATCGGGTGAATGGTATGTTTATATTCAATACCATTACCTGTAATACCTCCCTAGCTAGGAGGGAGTGTTGATATTATGGTAGCCGCGGGAGGTATTTACCTCCACCTGTAAACCTAACGAGAATAGAATATTCTGGGAAGCAATAAGAAACCCTAATGAGTTGGCTAATAACCCTAGAAGATAAGTCGACTCAAGAGGAAAATTTGTATTAGGTTATTAGCCTCCAAGAGAAGAAGTCGTCCAGAAGAAATATTATATACTAAGTAAATAGGCACCCATAATGAGAAGTTGGCCTACGAAGTTGGCTAGAATTAGTATAAATACAGGAGGCCAGTCTTCATTCAGGAAGGCATTCTCAGAATTGCAGAGAAACACTTGTGCGCACTGCAGTTGCCCAGTTTGTGCACAAGGTTGGAGGAGAGCTGCCATTGCAGCTAGCAGATTTCGGTTTTGTCTTGGACTATCTCTTAGTTATGGTTTGGACTATCTGTTCAGCTCTTGTTTGGTGCACTATCCTCGGGGAAAGGTGTGCTACCCTTTGTTTTGCTATCTAGCCTAGGGTTTGCTTCCCAACTGATTCTCTGTCAAGGTTAAGGTGCTCGGAGGGTGGCTTCGACCTATGGTTGGGTGACAATAGTAATATTGTCGATGGTAAAACAAGCACATCCATTATATTCTAAAACCATCACATGGGAACACCCAACACATGGGCTCTCTCACAGGTCAACTCAAATCAATCTCATAGGAGAATGTGTCCTGGAGGATGTCTCACAAAGCTACAATCATCAACAAAGGTAAAACTTGTTTCCAATAATAAACCACCCAAAAAAACTCCCTTTGAATATGATTCTCATATTCTTTTATAATATTCTCTCCATCCTCTTGGAGTTTCTTTAGGGTTAGGTTTTTATTTCCCCCTTTGTGAAATAAAATATGACTGATCATTAAAATACCTTTGTAATTGTGATCTTATATAACTTTGTTTTTAATAAACTATTTTCAAAAATAATTTTTTGCCAAGACATAACTAGTAACGATAGTGTTTTTATTTTTAGGGAATGATAACTGTCATTCAAACTATGGAAACCATTTTCAAGTTATTTTTCATGTCTTTATCTTTCCAAGGAGATCTCATTTTCTCAATTTGGACATCAGGATCAAAAGTTATGGCCTCTAGAAGATAGTGGCTCAACAACCGTTGATCTATCATTCCACATGAATTCCAAGCCCTTGATTTGTAAATCCACCCTATTTGTCCCACATAAATTATGGGATGGTACTCATATCATGTTTATAATAAATGACATCCCTATATTATTTGTGCATTAAGTAGATAGAACAACAAAACCTTGTGTAGATTGTGCATAATGTAATTTTAGGTCATCACCTCATCACTCAGTCATCCATGTCCAAACCATGCCTTCCAAGTGTTTCTTAGAGTTAGGTCCACTTCACCACCACATGTCCAAATTTCAAGGGGTTTCCATGTGTGATGTTGTCATAGGTGTGTATTTGGAGGGGTGCCAAAGGAGGGGGATGTGATATAAATTAGAGTTAGGTCCACTTCACTTCCATGTGTCCAAATGTCATGGGGTTTCCATGTGTCATTTTTTCATAGGTGTGTATTGTGAAGCATGCTAAAGGAGGGGGGATATAACTTAGAAAAAATGAGATGGAGGAGAAAAAGAATGCGGAGCATGCAAAATTTAGTAAAACTTATTAAAAATGGAAAGATCGAGGGGCAATGCAGAGGTGGAGGAAGCTTCGAATGTAACATTCTTGTTTTACCCCCATCCTAGTGATGTATATATTTTACAAATATATGTGGCTATTACAAATAAAATATCACAGGTGGATAGTAAGTGTTATAAAAATAAGTGTGCTTGTTTCACCGTAGACAATATAGTAATATTTTCACCCAACCATAGGCACAAAGGCCACCCTCGAGCAACTTAACCTTGACAGAAAAAATAATCCCAGAAGCAAATCAATAAAAAACCAAGGTAGCACACCTTTCTCCAAGGCTAGCGTACCAAGAAAGAATAAACAAAGGCCAAGCCGAAGGTCCAAACCACAACCAAGATAAATTCCAATCCAAAACCAAAATGTTAGTTGTAGTAGCTGCAATTCCTCTCCAAAATTGCACACCACTGGTCTTATGCAGTTATGAGAGTGAGTATGAAAAATGAGCTCTAGTTCCCTCTTATTTATAGTCTTCCAAGTGACCTAACTGGGTTGACTTATACTTCTGGAGGCTAAAAAATCAATAATAAATATTCTCTTGAGCCGACTTGTCTCCTAGGGTTATTATCCAACATTTTAGGGTTTCTCTTGCTTCTTGAAATGTTCTAGTCTTATCAAGGTTACATGTAGAGGTTAATACCTCCCGTGGCTACCATAATACCAAAACTCCCTCCTAGCTAGGGATGTATTAAAGGAAATGGTCTTGAGCACAAACAAACCATTCAACTGGTAGAATCATCATAGCCACATAGGCTATCTCATGGTCAAATCATGAGAACCATCATCACTATCAGTATCATATGATAGCATCAATTGCATCATCTCTCGAAGCCATACTCCATCTGAGTAATCGAGCATGATGCTGAATAAGTCACTCACTCCATAGAGTGATATAAGAATCATTCTTCTAATTTGAACATACCTCCTAGAAGAATGGCTGTCCTGGACCATTTTCCACAGGGAGAATGTCTGTCCATCATCATACTGACTATCAATCTAGCTGGAAATCATCTCCAACACTAATGATAGTCTCCATGGAAATCAGAACAATTCCATCCAATAGAACACAACTGTGTCTATTCATAGTAGTACAAAATTACTACCCAGTGATACAAAACCACTCTTAGTAGCACAAAAATACAAACCAATGACACACAATCACTACCAGTGGATCAGATCCACCATGGTAGCATACAACTAATTTCTAGAGACATACAATCTCCACAATGATCATATCATCTGACATCAACCTGCATAAAACAATATCATGATACAAACAGAGTCATATGGGCCATTCTTCCACTCACATCTATGATATCTGGAAGAGCATCTGGCCTTAGAAGGTAAAACATCAACCATGGTCTATCTGGACTATTCTTCCCAAGCATAGAAGAATAACTGTCCCTAGTTTCTGAGCCTGGACCATTCACCTAATTGGTCCATTCCTCTGGCACTAATAATAGTGCAACTTTGAGAGAATGAGTCTGCCTTAGGGAATGTTTGTCCCTGATTGTTGAACCTGGACCATTCACCTAACTGGGCCATTCCTCCGGCACTAATCATAGTGTAACCTGGAGAGAATGAGTCTGCCCTAGGGAATGGCTGTCTTGCACAAACCTCCAAAATGGACCATTCTTTGAAACTGCTCACAACTGTGAAATTCAAAAGAATGACTGCCCGATGAGGTGAACCATTCTACTTGACCACTACTCAGAATGTATGCCAAGAAGAATGAATGTCCTAGACCATTACCCCACACTGGCCACAAGGGGAATCACTATCTATGGTACATTAGCAATCTATCATAACATTTTCATTATGAAAATGACTATTCAATCTGGACCATTTTTCGAATTGGAAAATGCTTTTCCATCAGAAATATCGAACCACTTTCTGAACTAGAAAAGAACTGCCCATCCTAGACCATTTTATGAACTAGAAAATGACTGTCCATAAATCAATAACATATCAGTGCTCCCTCCCAACTTGTGAGTAATCAATTTCCTTTTTCATTAAGGAAGTCATCTCCATGAGCCATAGGTTGTCTCTTAAGTGCACAAACTTTTCATCTTGGACAAAGGATTTACCAAAATATATGTTATCTACTCATATGTCTGGAGAACCACTTCTCTCTTTTGGACTTTATCACGAGAATATAATTCTTGATCTCAATTTACTTTGGCCTGCCATGGAACACCGGTTTCTATGAAAGCTTCACATAGCTTTGATTATTACAATATATCAGGGTTGAATTCATCACCTGATCTGACAGTCCATAAATCAACTAATGAAGCCACATTGCTTATATACAATCATCACGAGCTACAATATACTCTGCTTTTGTAGTGCTGATTGCAAGTGACTTCTGTTTCCTACTAGCCCATGACATTGTGGAAAATCTCAAACTGAAACATATCCAAGTAGTACTTCTTCTCTCATCTGCATTCCCTGCCCAATCTGAATCGATAAATTCATGCAGCTGTATGTCATAATTTAAATGTTCCACAAAACAAATATCCGACTGAGTATTCTCCAAATACATTAATGAGCCAATCAATTTTCAATACAGAGATGACTCTACTGGATTAGAGTCTCTTCAACTTTTTCAGATCTGTTAACATGGGAGTTAGCCATGGATTTTCAATCCATCATCCCAAATTTCCGAGTAGCCATTCTGATACACTTTCTCTATCATAGGAAGTTTTCGCTACACTTCTGTTGTATATGAGATACTCTGCATCAAGTTTCTTGAATCCATACAAGGTATTCTTCCATTTGCATACATGGGTCTCTTTCTGGTATAAAATTCTTTCTCAATTTTACTTCATTGGGAAGAACAATCTTTTACATGTAAGTCTCAATCCATGGATACTGTAAGAGGTATATCTGGTTTACTGGATCAAGCTGTTGTCATAATATTTTGGAAGAACCTCTAGTTCTGAATCTCACAATGTTTTCATTCATAAGTATTTTTCATATTTTCTTACATACACTGTTCTTCATCACAACTTCCATTTCTTCTTCTTGATTTCTTCTAGTGGGTTGAAACCAAGTTGGAAGTCTTATGATGGTATAATAACTGGTTGTTCTGGATTTTCTTTCTTTCTTGGAATCTTCATGTTCTTCCTTATATTCCTCTTTAGCTTTCGAGTCCATTCCCTTCCTTCCTAAAGATTCCAACTTCTTCCTTTCATCATAGGAACATGGATGTATATGGACAACCAAGGATACTTAAGACTTATTTTAGAATAAGACTTCTTCTAGATTCAAATTGAACACGTGTTTCTTATCATGGTTGCTACTTTCAATGGGAACATGGAAAGATACTTCATAGTCTTCACATATTATTCAATGGATCATATCATTTAGGATGATCTCCCTACTAATCTTGGCTTCATGCATGAATGCATTCTCTTCTTTTGGAATTATGTAATCACGTCCCTCTATCTAAGAGAGTCCATGCTTCCGTCTGCATCCTAATTGATTTCTGTAATATGTCACAAGTCTTATTCTAATTTCCTCTTGATTACTGACTTCTTTCTTATTTGAATCCTTCTGAGTCCCTTCAAGTTTGATTATGATTTCAGCCTATGTGGTAGTTGTTCCTTATATAATAGATTCCTCGGGAATTTGTCAACATACTTCATCCTTTTCATGTACATTACTTGACTTGTGGTCATCATAATAACGATCCTTATCTTGTTATTCTTCTATAGGTATTTTTTCACAGACCATATTTTCTTCTAAGAGATATATATGCATGATATGTATAGGAACTATGTAAACATGGTATGTACAAGAACTATGTTATGGAAGAAAATTGTTACCTTGACTAGAAGAAGAATTCTGTTTTATCTTGCTTGGATTTCTTTGAGGGTTCCCTCTCTTAGGCAATTGTTGCTTTCTCTGTTTCCTTCCTTTTCGCTAAATAAAGACAATGGTTTATGTAGTGATCATATTTTCGACAGTTGAAGAATTGTATTTTTGACATATCCTTTTCATGATTTGGTTTCTTCCTTAAGCCAAACTTCCTCTTATTTCTGAAATTCTTGAATTTTGCTGTGAAGGCTTGATCATCATATTTATTTTGGGATTTCTCTTTTGCACTAATCCTTGATTCTTTCTATGCACAACAAGTCCAAATTTATTCAAATGCGGGATACTCCTTTCTTGTGTTCATGCTTGCGGAAAATGCATCCCATGTCTTGGGAGGGCCATTGAGTACTATATTTACTAGTTCCTTTTCTGAAATGATTTCTTCAATGGATTGTAATTGATATCTTAACTGAGATATTCTTACAAAGTATGATGTTATACTATCATCATCATTCATTTTCATGTCATGGGGCTCATTCTTTAGACTCATTACTTGTCCAATGTTTCAGACTGAGAAGAGGTTAGTTAAAGCATTGTACATATTTTTGGATGAGTCAAGATGAGAGATGTAGGGTATCAAGTGGTCCTTTACAGAGTCCACTATGATTATCATAGGATTGAATTCATTGTCCTTGAACTTCTCCATAACTACAATGTTCTTAGGTTTCTTCTCTTTTCCTGCTTCAAACTGTGGTTCCATGATCTTTCCTTTCACGATATCCAATACTTTATTCTTGGCAAGGATGAGGTCAATCCTTGTCTTCCATGCTCTGAAGTTAGAAGCCCCTTCTAACTTGTTTTCTGATTTCATAGAGTAAGTCATGACTGCTTTGACTTGGTAAACCTTTGACTTTGACCAAAATCTCAAACTTGACGTCTTGGCTTGCTAAGAGTACCTGGAGGTGCACTAGGCTATCTAGCAATTAGGTCAATCTCTTCTCTTAAGGTGCCTCAACAAGAGGGTTAGGGTTTCATTGCTGCAACAAAAATTTGACTGCAACTGCAACTATAACATAGAAAATCCTCCCAATCCATCTTCCAACGTTTAGACTGTTCGAAGATACTGTGGGCCCATAACATGTTAGAAGGATAGGTGTGCTCGTTTCACCGTAGAAAATATAGCAATATTTCCACCCAACCATAGGCACAAAAGGCCACCCTTGAGCACCTTAACCTTGATAGACAGAATAATACCAGAAGCAAATCAATAGCCAACCAGGGTAACACAACTTTCTCCAAGGTTAGCACACCAAGCAAGAATAACCAAAGGCCAAGCAGGAGGTCCAAACTATAACTAAGATAAATTCCAAGCCAAAATCGAAATTCCATTTCTAGTAGCTGCAGTTCCCCTCCAAACTTACACACCACTGGTCTTATGCAGTTGTGAGAGTGAGTATGAAAAATGAGCTCTAGCACCCTCTTATTTATAGTCCTCCAAGTGACCTAACTAGGCTGACTTCTACTTCTGGAGGCCAATAACTCAATAATAAATATTCTCTTGAGTTGACTTGTCTCCTACGGTTATTATCCAACATTTTAGGGTTTCTCTTGCTTCTCAGAATATTCTACTCTCGTCAGGGTTACATACACAATGCATTTAGATGTATATTTACCCATCCCTTTTGATCATAAATACAAAAATAATAATATCAATATCCAAGCCCATCCGTATTAAAAAATAACATCATATGATATTTAGGGCTAAGCACAAGAAAGAGGAGAATGTTGTACATATTAGGAGGAAGAGGGACTATCACTAAGTTCCTTCCCAATTTGTAGTATGGGACCAAATTGATACCTCTACATACATAACATTAAAATTAATTCTTTTTTCACATTCCCATGCGAAGACTATGTTTCATTGACATTACAAGCTTCACTTTTGGTGGGAGAATGTATAAGGATTTAATTAGCAAACTCAATAATAACAAATTTCATTACAAAAATATCATGGTGAAATATAGAAAATCGCAATCTAAATAAAAGTCTAGATTCTCCATCCCCTTGCCTTGGTGTAATATAATCCTGTATTTTCTTAGAACTTTCAACTTCTCTTTTGTTCCTAGCTCCAAAAAGAATAACAAATTGATCTGGATTATTTTCATCACGAAATGAGAGCGGAGATATAATAAAGAAACGTACAGATATATCTCAGATATCCAATAATATAACATAAATATATCAGAGATGCAACCATAAACATAGAGATACAGTAATACATAATTTCTATTAATGAGCGAAATGTACAAAACTGTAGAAATACAGAGTGAAAGACTCGCTAGAATGGTGGCATCTTATCTCTGAAAAGAGATGTGATGGCTACTCACATTCATAGGAATATATTACAATGAGGCTCAAAAGACCTTTTTAACATAAAGAAAATCCAAACCCTAACCCCTAAAGATGAAAAACCAACAGTTTTGTGGACTCTGTTTTGGGTAGTTTGGTGTATCAACTTCCTGGGGGCGTAACTTTGGCATACGATCTCTGTTTGGAGCGAACAATAGATCGTTTGAAATGTATCATCGATGAGATTCATTTTTGGGGATAAATAAGAACCTTCAACTATCATTGAGGTTCTATATCCTTCAAAAATTCATTTAGGTCCTCAAAATGACCCCAAAAGTTTAAGAATCAATAAACTACTAAAAATATTAAATTGTCAGAAGATTGTTTTGAGCCAGTTGGAATAGGTTGGTGGCCACCGATATCCACCTAGATAAAAAATTATAAGAAATTCAAAGACATAATTCCCCATTCTTATGGCTTGAATGGAACCATCTCCTTTGTATGCTATAATCAGTGTGCTCAACCCTCAACTAGAATGAGAAATATAAAGGGGGAAAATGGATAACGTTGTCTAAGATCTATTGTGGCATGAAAAAATCTAGAGGTCAATCCATTTATATATAATAATAATAATAATAATAATAATCTCATGAAAATAAAAAACAAAATCAAGTAAAAGGTATGATCAAATCTCATTTTTATATATCTATGCTCATAAAAAATATCTTTCATTGCACCAGTAATGATTCACTAATAGTACTTTAATATTTCAAAGGTGAAGAATTGGATTAGTTCTAGTAAAAATTGGCTTAATGTTTTTGAGAGTATAAAATATGAGATAAGAATTTGAACAGAAAGAGGATAAAAATGACATAGATCTTGATTTCAAGAGTGATTGATGCACACCAATTGATACATTTATGTGAATATTCACTAATTACAGTAGGAAAAATTAGATCAAATATTAGTTAATAGAGTACATAAAATCTTTGTATACCCAATTCAAAGGATATGTGAGAGATAAACATGTTTGAATTCTTACTATCATAAACATTGTTAGATCCTAGCAAATTGTCACCATATGACATTAGGATGCAAATGAGATATAGAAAGGACGGAAATTCTAAGTCAAAAGGATGCAACAAAGACTCTATAAGGATTTAGACATGACACATTGAAGGATTCTATAGTGACATACTGGAGACATTAAAGGGAAGCAATATGATGCAATGGGAAGCATAGAATATGTCATAGGGATGTTGTCATGACATAATGGGAATGTAATTAGAATGAAACCAAGTTGCAACTAAGACAGAATGTTGATAAAAAGGAAACACTAGAAATGCTAAAGGAACACAATATGGAGGCTAAAGGGATGTAAGTATGAAACAAATAAGATGAAAAGTGAGGCTAGAAAGGATGCAAAACGATGAACACGATGCATGATAGACAGGCATTATGGACACAAATAGGTTGCAAAAATTAGATGCCTTCCTATAGAACCTTATTTTTCATCTAAAATACTATTGACCTCTTTTACTGTTAAGGGAAAAGAACCAACATTGAGAGAAAATATCTTGTGGGAAACAAGAAAGATTCTCCTGTGTTTTTATAGAGGTAGTGCTCCTCTTTCTTGATATATGGAAGATTATTTTTATCACCTTAGATGCATATAATGGGTGAGTGCTAAATTGAAAACCTCAATGAATCTTCCAATAAAAATATTATATACAGATGTAATTTTCAATCACATCATCTTATTTAAGAAAAATAAGTAAATATAACTGCACAAGATTTATATCTATAGGGTTTGGAGTTTGCTTTCAACAAATATTTTTCATTCCATTTAAAATAATGTGAATCTAGAATTAGCTATAACTTTGGATAGGTCATCAAATAACTTCAAAGGAATGCTTCGTTAATATCAAAAGGATTTGAAAAGGATCATGTGCTCAAGAATCCATTGATATCATTACTACAAAAAAATAAAAAAATAAAAAAAATGACACTCAAATAGTTCTTTATGAGTGAACTTAATAATAATATCCCAACTTTAACAAGTTTAACAATGTATGAAACAAGAGGGTTAGAAAATCCTCAACAAGATCTTAATGACTATTAGACAATATGAAATAAATTGCATTTGTTTTTTTCAAGAAGGTATTTTTCTCCTCTGGACCTGAAATATCATGGGGAATTGTTAGAACAATATTGAGAGATAGTTGACCAAACTTAGATCTCCCTGTTGCAAATCATACATGGAAAACCCGATGGAAAGAATCAAGTATAAGAAAAGATGAGGGAAAAAGTTAAGCAAACTAATTCACAAAATTTGGAAAGGTTGTTAAATTTTATGATAAGTTGATGCATATTTATCCTATTACTATTTAGAATGGGCCACAACCATAACCAATGAATGCAACAACAATACAAGCTACAACTACATTAAACTAGGATCACAAGAAGAATAGCCATGCACAAGAACACAATAAATATCCCGGGAAACCCTTCTACACAAGGGAATAAAACCCAATAATCCTTTGCTATATTCTCAAGAGAAGATCCCCCAACCACCACCAAACCTAGCACACAAGAGGGTGCTGTAATTATCATAATTTCAGACCACAACTTCTAAAATCATGAGATGATACAATGATAAGTGTATTTCTTTAACGGGGATTCACCTTTATTTATACAAAACTTATCACATCAACTGATGTTTCTATTGGAACAATAGGGCCGACCTGTACAACTTAATAATATAATAAATATAATTAATAATTACAATATTAATTATATTTACATGGTGGGGCCGACCTGTACCCTTTACAACATAATTAGGGTTACAGGTAAATCTTACTCTAAGAAACTATAGCACGGATCTCACATGTCCACTAGTGCTAAGCCACTAGGGACACATCCACTTGTGCTCAACCACATGGATGTCCTAATCAATAGATCTCTATCTCAACTAAGTCCATAGGAGAATCATCTGGAGTACCATCTCAAGCCTGACTCAATTGAGTCCACAAGGTAGGAGACTACATGTCATAACAACTCAGTCCAGAGTCTGACGCACACCCATCACATGGCCACCTTCACCCCACACAAGGGTACACATCATCTCATCTCAATCCAGAGAGGAACGACACACCCATATCATGGGAATCCTCACCCCAGACAGGGGCACACATCGTCTCATCGCAGTCCAGAGAGGAATGACACACCCATCACATGGGTACACCCAACACATGGGTACACCCAACACATGGGTACACCCAACACATGGGTACACCCATCAAATGGGCTCTCTCACAGGTTGACTCAAATTAGTCTTAGAGGAGAACATGTCTTGGAGGATGTCTCACGAAGCCTCAATTATCAACACTCCTTCTCAACTAGGGAGACATTCTCCACCAGGCCAAGTCTCTCACATAAGTACTCGAACTTCATCCTAACAAGCAGTTTGGTGAAGATATCTACAATCTTCTCATGTGTAGGAAGGTACTGGTACTACTTTCTTCTACACCATGTCTCTGATATAATGATATTTTTATCTCAATGTGTTTCAATTTATTGTGAAACAAAGTATTCTAAGAGATCTTCACACAACTATGGTTATCACAGTGAATAATGGTAGAATCCATCTCATGATCAAATAAGTTTGCAAGGACCTTGAAAATCCACACTGCTTCACAGTCTGCCACACTCAACACTATATAGTCTTCTTCTGTGGTACTCAAAGCCATAGAGCTCTATTTCCTGCTGCACCAGGAAACCATGGAAGACCCCAATGTAAAACAACAGCTGGATGTCCTCTTCTGGTCCACTGGGCTCTCTGCTCAATCTGCATCGACATATACTTGCAATATCATATCTACACTGGAGGCATATCTCATGCTATATCCAACCATGCCTCATAGATATCTCAATACATGCTTCGTTGCTATCCAGTGAGTCTGTCTCGGTCATGTATCACAAATCCATATAGATGCTCGATGTAAACTTCTTCCTCAATTTCACCATTGAGAAAGGTTGTCTTTTCATCCATCTAATGTAGTTTCCAACCATAGATGAAACTAGTGAAATGATAGTACAGATGGAAATGTATCAGGCTACAGGAGAAAATGTCTCCTCATAATCAATTCCCTTCACCTGTGAGAATCCTCTGGCTACAAATCTCACTTTGTATTTCGCGACACTTCCATCGGCTGCATGATTGATCTTATAGATCCACTTGGAAGTCACTACGAACTTCCTTTCTGGTCTCGGAACGATATCCCACACATCATTTTTCATGATGGACTGATAATCTTCTGTCACGGAATCTTGTCATACCCGCTGACCTACTATTTCTCCATGACAACAAGGCTCAGTGTCAATGATGTGGTTTATGGCTGGAATATAGCTCAAAAATCTCTTTGGTTTCTTTCTCTCTCGGAATGTGCCTCGAGGAGCTGCATGTCCCTCTTCCTCTTGCAAAGTTTGTCGAGCCCAGACATGCCTTTTATGGCCTACTGCAATGTATCTGGGGACACCAGCTGGATCAAATGGAACAATGGCTGTCTCCCTTTGAACTACTAAAGGGGAGAAGGTATTGTCTCTTCCTTCTCAAATAGTTTGTCTCTTCCTAATGTGTGAGGTCAGAAAAGGAATGGATGGCTGAAACACATTACAATAAACTACAAGGAAAAATGAGGAGAGATCAAAGAGGTCCAATGGTAAAAGAGTACTTGCAGTCAAACACGAAGGTTAAAGACATGTATAGACCATCCCCAAGGTAGACATACTCATAATATGAAGAGTATCAAAGCATGGCTGCCAAAAAATACAATGCGTATCCATAACATGAAACGAAATACCATGGCCATGAAATAATACACGATGGATCCATGTCTTCATTAAGATCATAGCCACGAGAAAATAAAATGCAGATATATGCCACAACATACATATCAGGAAGATAATGAGCATTGATCAGAGTGCCCCTAAAGTCTTCAAAGCACTCATATGCAAGTGATATACTCCATCACAACTTGGGAGGGGTGTTGTGAAGGAAGGATGTGGCCCCAAACGCAAGGTATTCATCCCAAACCTCGATGGTAAGTATCTACAACATGTGAATAGATGAGTTGATGTCGAGCATGGTAGAAACTGTCTGATTACCTATCATCGAGGTATACCATTAACAGATGTGAGGGGACCCACCAATGAGGAAGATGGACCCCAATGTACCTAGTATAATCTAGCGAGTGTGAATACAGGATATGATGTCTAACATTCCTAGAATCAATCGATCAAGAGTGAATGATGAAAACCCATTTGTTGATTCTAAGGAGGCCTTCCACCGAGCACTGCAAACTCCAATGTACTAGCCGGTTTTTAGATCTCTCTCCTAGATAATGTGTTGAAGTCGATAGAAAGATACCCATCAAAGGAGGGCCTTAATGTATCCCCCATCAATCGACAAAAAACATACACTGAGATGTGATGTGAAGATATATAATCATCAAGTACAATTGACACAAGGATGGCCAACTCAAAAAGTCAACAAAACTGCAAATGGTCGACTCAGGCTTAAAATTCTCTTGAGAATATAGCACGACATAATGGTGAATTGAAAGAAAGACTCAAGAGATAGACGAATATAGTGCAACAACACTGGAGGCATTGAAGCACTCTCCATGCCGACTGGAAGAGTAATCAACTGGAGGAGTATCTATGACTCATATTACTGAGACAACTCCTAGGCAAGCTAAAACCCAATTGTAAGATGATGACTCAAACATGTTCCATGTTCAAGGGAAACTCGACTCACGCTGTCATTTTGAGATAGATCAATGGTAAAAAATCCCCACTCTTTTTCTTTTTTTGGTTTTTTGTCTCCTTCATGGTTGAACAAGCGCAAAAAAGAGTTAAAATTATACTCATGGCAGTGTCTTTTTCATGTCTTTTTACAAGTTCGAAAAAGAGGTAAAAGTTTAATTGAAAGTTTTTTTTTTTTTGTGATTTTACAAGTCTGAAAAAGAGTTAAAAGTGTACTCATATGGAGAAAACGAGTGGCTTAACAACATGCTCCTATGTTCCAAGCACATGGAATCAAACTAAGAAAAATGAATGCAAATGGTACATGAGAGTGAGATCCACTCTTAGAAGATGTTCTCTCCATAGGTAGATGGATGAAAAATGGATGCCAAATAATGCAAGAGGAGGATGGTCAAAGGATACTGCAAGAGTGGTAAGCATTATTTGGGAAAATAACAATATAATGGTAGGGTGAATGACACGAGTAAAAAATTCATAGGTGACCATTAAGAAACATAAAAAATTGGGAACCCCCTCGGGATATAGCCATAATATAGATGAAGAGAGGGAAATGAGTCTCAATGTCAAGTCACGATGGGAATACAAGAGGGTTCCCGAGCCTACGCAAAATAACAACATGGGCATCATATGGCGAGCCAGGTGCTAACTAGAGTTTCTTCGGAGGATAGGAACTACCAAAAAATTTACGACGTGAAAAAATGGAATGGCTAATGTCGAAACCCGACAGGATTGAACCCAAGGCATCGTGATGACAAAATGGGCGGTTAATAATGTAATATGGTATTGTAGGGAAAAACCTATCCCTATATTCCAGTTTGAGAAAATGTACATCAATTTCAGTGGAAGTCACCATTTCTGTTAAAAATGACCTATTATCCTGTCAAAACATGTAAAATAGATACCAGGGTCAATTTTAATTAGGAAAATAACATGAAAATGACAATAATCTCATTAAAGGAAAAATAACTTGAAGCCACTTAATTTTAATTAAGAAAATTACAATAAGCTCATTAAAGGAAAAATAACTTGAATCCACTTACTTGGTATCAATGTGAAAAAATATTTTTTATCACCCAAAAATTTATAAAAACAAACTTATCATGGTAAAAATCTCATTTCTCATTGGTAAAGAGAGGTGATTGGAAAGTTTTTGGAGAAAACCCTCTTCCAAGTGCATGCTTCAGGAGCTCATTGTGGGAGATTTACTCAACCAAATTCTGATCCGATTGTTCTAGGTGAGTCTCGAAACGCCTACCATCAATTTCATGGGTGTTTTTTTCCATTTTATTGATGATGTTTTTTTGCAAAATGGCCCAAAAGTCTCATATGCATTGGGTGTTGCTGGACACATGCATGCATATCGCGACCTGACATTCAATGCCTACATGACGTCTAGAAACATGTTGTGTGACACCTATGTCACATATAACAAAATTTCATGTGATGAAAATATGGCATCATGCGACCTCCTAGGAAAATGGGCAAGTAGGCTGCGACCATGATAATTTTTGTGTTGATAGGGGTTTTTTGTCTGACATGTAGGGGATCATATATAAAAATGATTGAGTGGAAGGAAAGGGCCACTGAGGCAGATGATTTTTCTACCTAGGAAGATTCTCCCACATTGTCATCTCTTCATGTCTATGGATTGTTGAAATTATTTCACTATCTATTGTTGGGTTTGCATGAGTACTTGCTGGATAAGCTAGAACGATTTTGAGATCTGGATCAAGAATGATTTATTGTAGAAGGAAATTTATTGTACCTCGTTATGGAAGAAAATTAATTATGTATAGGATTTTCACATATGGGAGTGCAATGGAGGGTAGACAGTGCTCCCGATGGAGATATGCGATCCACTATGGACCATACAGAGTAGTACTTTTGACACAGGTCATAGAGGATGAGTGGAAAGATCCCAATATAGGATATCATCGAGTTTCCACTAAAACCCATATTTTTCAATATAACTTGAGAAAGAGGGTCAAGAACACCACATACGAAAATAAAGAAAAACATGTAGGTGGAATTGATGTTCTTGGAACCCACCATATTCAACTAGTGTGAGGGAGTACTAGCAAACATGAAATTTCAGCTGTTGCGGTGCAATAATGGGTGCCAAAATAAATTTGGGTATGGCTCCATATTAGTGAAATTTTTCATGGGAAGTGTACTTGTGTTGAGGCCCCAAATAGTAATGGGAAACCCAGTTCTGCAAGATCCTAGAATGATGCTATGGGCAGAACACATGGGAAGAACACCTAGGGAAAGGGAAGGTGAACAATATGGGTTTGGCTTCACATCATGGTGGCACCATTAGATAGTAAGGAAAAAATACTTCCCGTATGAGGGTATGGACTTTAGACAGGATCCAGAGCTTCCACTCCCCCTGAGAGAGGTGTGGGGACCTCTCGGTAAGTGTTTTTTTGGATTTTATAATTTTCAATGTTTTTGAAGTTTTAAATATGTAATTTTTTTGTGGGTGGAATATAACTGACACAAAATTGTTTTTTGTGACAGATGAAGGACCGAAGCGTCCAAAGTGTTTGGTCCGAGCCTATCATCGGAGAAACAACGAGGAGTCGTCGAAAGGAGTGGGAGATGACAATAGAAGGGAGCTCCGCAATGTGCAGTGAAACCTATATAGGATAACTATGTGAGTCCCCCTTGTGTCGATTGATGAGATTCCACTGCATTTGCAATGTCACACAGAAGGTGTGTCCCTCCCTTTGGCTTGGGCATTGTGTGTTACCATGACACTCATGACCGAGATGACTAAGTGATAGTCTCCCCATTTTTGTACTAGACTTGATAATTAGCTGGTCAACACATTTTGTATCAGGAGGCCAATAGGCCCCCAATTTTGTATATCCACCTCTTTTTGAAGGATGTAACAAAATTTTGTAATATATATACATATTATTATTTCGGTTGCTACTTATGAATTGTCCAATGATGTTATTTTCAACCATGTTTTATGTACATGCATGATAACTGAATTAACTAATGATAAATTCCATTCTAACACGTAATTAGCCAATGAATCAACCAATGTATTAGACCCTCGTAGAACAGAAAAAAATCGATATACTCAAAGTAGCATTCAAGAAGATGAACCCTTAAATAATTACACAACAATGAGGGATGTCTAACACTATAGGCACAATTCAACTGTGAGACCACAAACTAAGAGTCTAGCATGACAACTGAACGAATAATGCCAAGGGTGAGAGCCTCAGATAAAAGTTCAATGAAATCATTATACTCCACAATGTTATTAGTTGAAGGATCGAGATAAACATCCCCTAAACTCACCATTTCGTTAGTGGCAAAGAATATCACCCAAGCAACGGAAGAAATATTTCAAGTACTACGGTTGACATCATCGACGTATCCCACATAGAATAAGGTGGACGATGCCATTTGTAAATCAAGCATAAAGTATGATAATAAATGAATTGAGACAAGCAACACACTTATAAAAATCAAAGCACACTACTCCAAAACCAAAACACACTTATTTACAAAGAATCATGTGGCCGAATGGCCTAAGAATAATATTTTTTAAGGTAGAGTCCATTGCAAGGATTGGAAAGGAGATTCCCATCATAGTCAACTAGATCATAGGCTCCTCGTTTCAAGACATATTTAACAATGTGCAGATGATTCCAAACGGGTTCAAATTTACCTACGCCTAAAATATCATGATCCTGATCACAGACCAAGACCAAGTCACCTTATGAAAAAACACGAGGACAGATAAATTTATCATACTGGTCTTTAACACATTTCTTATGAGTCTCATTGGCCAATGTGGCATCACAAAATTCTTCTTCAAGATGTTCCAAGTACAAGAGACCCTCTTCCTCGACGAAGGTGTTGAGCACACTAGTTCTATGACTAGATTTAAGGATGGGATTTTTCATTCAATCAAGAGGACTCCCTCTATACCATAAATGATTTGGAATGGTGTGAACTTAGTGGAATTTTTAGTTGAGGTATGGTAAGCCCATAATGTCAAAAATAGCATGGGATTACAACTAGTCTTGGCTCCATCATATGTTTTAATTTCATGTTTGAAAATCTAGGGGTCAATGCTAGGAATTTATTCATAGGACCAAGCAAAAACATCATGAAATTATTTGAATAGGGCCGTATACAATTCAATTTCCCGAGGATAATACTCAACTCCTATAAATATGTGTCCCATGACACCTGGGTTTTAGGAAATGTCTATGGGAATAGTTTTTGAAATATTCACCAAATTCCCTTTTGAAAATACATCATGAGTCATAATGGTATATTGGCACCATTGAACATTATCAGTGGAAACATGAATTTTGATGTCATCCTCTAACTATTCCAAATTGGGAACAAAAGAAATGCGATGATGTAGATCATCCCATGATTGATAGGGTCAATCCATGAATTCCATGATAGCTCCATCCAAAGGAAGTTCAAGATTAAGGAAGATATATGAAGCAGGAAGAGCATTGATGACCTAGGAAGGCTTGTGGTGCTGATCAAAGTCCACATCTTGAGGGAGATCCAAATTAGAGTCATCATATGCTAATGGGATTGCTTGATAGGAAATCTCCACCAAAGTGAGTGGAATTGAAGCTCCATATGATTCAACATCCTCAAGGTGAGGTACCACCCAAGGATTAGCAGACGTAAGGGATCCATTGCTAAATGAAGAAATAATGTTGACAAGAGAAAGATTCATAGCAGGAGGTGCTGGGGTAAGAGGGATTGTTCCCATGATAAAATAATCTTTGAACATCCCCACACCAAAACTCATGTAAGAGTTCTTAGAATCATAAAAAAAGTTTACATTAGAGCTCACATTGGATCCAAGCTATGGGGTACAAAACACAATTTGACTGATTTTAACTATTTTCCCTTGACGAGGGAAGCGCAAGACCCAAAAGACAGATGAGACAAATTCATTCATCTTATAGAATCAATTAAATGTGAGTATAAAATTGTCCTCAAGAGTCACGTTGACTACCTCTAAATAAATATAGAGAATCTTACCACCTAACTCGATGGGAAATGTGGTGATAATCTCATGGGGATGGAACATATTCCCATCAAATTATTTCAACAAGGTTGTAGACGTATCAAGGTTTGGAGAGCCGAGGGCCTTCCAACATGACATAGACATAATGCACGTTGAGGCTCCTTCATCAATCATAGTGCGAATGATATTTTCCCCATCGTTCTCACTTTTATCAGGAAAGTTATTTGATGGGAAATCCTATGATGAACTTGGTTGAAATCAAAGGTTATCAAGCTCAAATATAAGGGATCAACCCTGCCTATGGAAGACAATAAGGATTTTCGCTGCATTGGGAAGCTCTGGAGGACTTCGAGTGCATACATGGCACATGGTGTTTGGGACAATTCTTCCACAATACTATAGCTATGGGTGGCCCATGTATTTTTATTGTGTGTCATTCATCAAAGAACATGCTTCAGGGGGTGAAGTGGTGTATCAAAGGATGGTTTATCAATCTGAAGAGGGCCACCAGGTTGGGAAGAAGATGCTAGCTCTTGCATAATAGGAATAGACTCATAATTTTTGTAGTTCTTTTCTTGAGTCTGAATATTGATCAACTGGTCACACATGAATATTATATCATTCAAGGGTGACCCCTCGTGATGATGGGTATCTACCATGCCCCCTTGTAGAGGGACAATATTTTTTGCAAACGTGTGCTAAGGTTGATGGGGGAAAGGATGAGTTAATACAACACACTTCTGGGGGGCCTTTTGCTATGCCAAATAACGATGAATTCATCCTTTTGGAAAAATTGATGAGTTGGATGGTCCTCCCCATAGATTGTGTAGGGGAACCGACTCTTATTTTTCACTTTTGTGTCCCCCTCCTTGAGTGTTTTGGGTGGGAGCGTTCCCTTGCTCAGTGTTGGAAATTTCCTTTTTGTTCCTCTTCTTCTTTCCTCTAAGTTGCTAAGGATTATTCAGTTGTGTGGATTGCACCGAATTCACCTCAGAGGTCTGAGTAGGGACCATAGTAGTTTGAAAATTAGGGACAATAGTTGACAGGTGTGATGAAATAGACATGTGACCCATATGGTCGACTAACTGGATTGCAGAGGCATGGGATACAAAAATATTGGACAAATATTTTGGAAATAATATACATAAAAATACTAAGTGTAGAAGAAGTGTGCAGAAGAAGAAGGAAGACTAGGGAGTGCATAGTTGAGGCGCATTCAAGAGGACAATGCGTAGAAAGAGGAATAAAACAGAGGAATAAATCAAAGAGAAGAATAAAGAAGAGAAGAACGCAGGATAATAAAACAGGTGAAAAGGAAGGAGGACAACCCAACGTGATAAAGATAGAAGGATGCACAAAAGGAGGAAGAACAATAGTCATAGTGAAAAATAAACATGCAGACAGAAAAGCAGGTGAAAGCATCCTGCTCAACAAGTTAACTCGAAGTTATCAAGTATTGTAATAGGGTTTTGGGGATGAACAAATTAGGGTTTTGGGTATGAACAAAGTAGGGTTTTGAGCCCTATAATTAAGGTATACATATGTATTAGGTTGGGAGATTAGGGGTTCTGTGATGCTGAGTTCTGTTTTAGCTATGTTATGCTGAGTATGGGAGTTCTTATCGAGTGATACTAAGGAGATGATGCAGAGAGAGAGAAAGTCTTGCACTACAGAGTGACTAGGCTAGGAGAAGAGAAATATAACCATGATGTATATTTGTAAGCGCAGTGCGCAAACCTGAGACAATTAAAAAAAACATGATAAAGATGCCAGCCATTGTGGACATAGCCCAGAGTTGGGTGAACCATGTTAAATACTATTTTGAATGTGTTTTGTGTGATTATTCATGGAATTTATCTGGAGGCATATTAGATTATATTTGTCTTATGTGTAATCATTGTACAATTGTTACGATTGTTACAGTAATGGATTTATATTGTACTTGGGAATATAATGGTAATATGAATGTGAAGTCACTAAGTAGCTAACGAAGAACAAAGATAGGAAAACATGCATAGGAACAATAAGTAAGAATGAACAAAATAATCACATGCCATTCCCTCATGTAACACCCTGGGCTTCGAACCTCAATTTTAAATAATGTATTGTTACAATGCTGAGAGGCTAGAGTGCCTAAACAATTATTAAAAAGGCTAGTGTTCCCAAGAAATGTAATGTTTGATTATTATTAATAATAAATACATCGCTGGCTACTAGACAGACAAGGACTAAAGTTATAGGGGGCTATGATTCTACAAGAGAGGGGGCTTGAGGGGATAAATTCTATTTACCCTTTTGTATAAGGGAGGGGATTAGTTACATGATCTTATTGGGGGAGTCCAGGAGGTTCTTGATTCCCCATGAAATAATTAAACCCTCCCCTAGAATATTGGGGGGCTTGGCTGATTTCTCGTTCGCTCATTTTCTCATTCACTCCATCCGTTTATGCGTTCATTCACTTGCTCACTCATTCATTCATCCCATCCTTACCTATCACTCATTGATCCATCCTCACCCATGTCTTGCCTTGGGAAAGGGAAATGAATTGTCGAAGATTAGCCACAATATTTTTGGCTATAGAGGTTGCTAGTGTAATCCACCCATGACTTGAGGCCTGCATGTCTGAGATGCATTGGCCTGTGTCCAACCCTGTTCACAGCTTCAATTCCTGAGAGTTCCATCATTGAGATTCTGGACTAGTTGCACTGGAGCCCCTGGAAGGAGAAGGACTTCTTGAGGGACCGCGTGGAAGAGAAGGGTGGAGGTCCATTCTCTTGGGTGGTGCAGGTTGGGTAGAAGAGAGCTGGGTACTTGGATTGCTGTGAGTGCTGGGAAATCTGGTGAGAGCTTGAGTGCTGACTGGTTTGGGGAAGCCAAGTAACACTCTGAAACCATCCTTGTGGATTCATATCCCTGGCTCAGGGATGACACTGCTATTAATATTTGGAGCAGTAGTGTCTATGGTTGGGTGTAACGTCCTTGGTCTACAGCCAGTTGGTGTCATATTTATAAAGATAAGTGCTCTTTGCTATGGTATTATTTACCTGTATATGAATGTATTCCACTGTGTATTTATTTATCATTTAATTGAATCTTTAGAATATGCATGCTTGTTGGTTATTTCTATGCATGTCGTTAAATATTTTATTTTTATGCATCCTTATTAATTTAAAAGGTATCGATAAGAGAAAGAACTCCAAGGGTGGAATTGAAGGTGGCATACCCCGGCTTGTGGGTGGTCGGGGTGTGTTAGAGATTGGTATAAGATCTTCTGGTTGAAACACCGGGTTGGTATGGGCCTAGTCTATTGGTCAGAGTTTCATGGTTGAGATCAAATTCTGATCGTGAAGATGAAAAGCTCAGGAGGAATGGCATTGCAGAATCTATGTAGGAGCTAGAATGTCAGAGATCCTTTGTAAGGAATTTGAAGGATTGTGACTGCCCCTTTCAAATTCGAGATGGATCTCCACTTTGGGAATCAAGAGAGATCCAGGATCATTGGATCAGAGGGTAGGTGAACAAGGGTCATTTGATGAAAGAGAAGAAAAGGTTAAGGCACAACCATCAGATATCATTGGAGAGAGATCGACAACCATGAGACATTGCTTGTACCCAAGTTGCATGGGAGTTAATTCCCCAAGGATATACCACAATCCAAACCACGGTTTCACCAAGGGGTTACGTGTCAACATCAAAATAATTGCGGGGAAAAGGTGGGTTACTCCAAACCGTCGATGCGTGCCCCCAAAAATTGAAAGGGCATTAAGTGATGTGACATGTTAGTGATCAAACATCGAAACTCTGAAGAGCCTAAGTAGATCCAGACTGTTGATCGAAGTGGATACGTGGTAGTAGATCCTGCACTTCGACGGATAACCACTTTGGAAGAAAGAAGGATGCGAAAATCCAGAACTCCTGAAGGCCCAAAGTCCGGAGTTCATCCGGACTATCGATCAACAAGTACACACGGTGCCAGATCTCTCACTTCAGAGACTTAGTACTTCAGAAGTTTTTGTAGAGCGAGGAACTAGGGCAAGAATTACCTGAAGTTGTTACACATTATTTTGGTCACTATAGTGATGTCTTTACAAGTTATGTGTCCAGGCTCTCATGAAGACCTTTTTCCTAAGAAAAGTGACTGTTGTCTTCTTTTAAAAAGCATATTTTTAAGATGATTTCGCAGGCTGCCTATGTCATAGGGTGTGAAAATCCTTCATTCTCGCTGGCAACCCTATAATTGGAGTGCGAATTGTTCGCAGTCTGCTCTATAGGTAGGGTGAAAACCTCTTTCAAAGCTTGGAAAAGAGAAGAGGTTACGAAGGTTCTAGAAGGGAATCTTCTAGAAAATGAGGTGGCATTCACATGGTTGGCATCCTACTGACTTCTCAGATTTAGTGGGATCATCCTCATCCCTTTAACCATCTCTCCTTCTCCTATATAATGAAGGGTTTCTCAAGGAAGAGGTTAAGCAAGATTGAATGAAGAATTGATGAAAGAATTGTGTGAAGAACTCTGTTTGGATTTAAGCTTGAAGACTCTATTTGTCTATCAAGTTGTACTGGATCTTCTTCATGCAAGTGTAGAGAAAGTGTGTGTGTTGGAACCAAGGATCATTGAAAGGAATCTTGTGACATTAAGGCGATCTGGTTGTATATTCTACTTTCATTTAATATAATACAACATCATGTCCCTTTCCCATAAAATCACTCTTATTTTATTGCATAACTCCTTGATCATATGCATAGGTTGACATTGAATATACTTTGTTGTCTTCACTCTGGTTGGTTTGTGTTGTCTTGGACCTAATCTCACAAGAGCACCAGAGAAAAGTACGAACAAAAGAGACCTAAGGAAGTGATATAAAGGTATGTCACTCATTCCTTCTTGGTAGTAGATTCAATGATTGCAACTTAGAGAAAGAGTCACGTCCTGTCCTATTTTGTTCTAGATTCAGGTGGATCTAGAGAGATTAGTTAGTGTCCGCACCTACCAATTTATCTAATAACAAAATTGGTGACTCCACTAGGGATACAACCCATTTTGTGGTTTTTTCTCAGCCATTTACTCTTGACCCACCTTTTTTCATTCCCAATCAATCTCCGAGTCTTTAGGAGATCCTTACAGACTCTCTGGATCCAAAAGTTCACTTAAAAGTTCTATCCTTTTTCCAAATTTTGCTCGATTACAAACCTTCTCGCACTGTACCTTTCTATGGCCTACGAGAATCATTGAAGTTCACACCCTAGTGTTCAGTTCAGTGTGACTTCTCGTACCCTACCTATGTATAGTCTACGAGAATCCCTAATTCTTGCACTCTACCCCACTACCAGATTGCAAACTCACTTGTAAAAACTTTGGATTTGGTCTTTTTGTGTCTTCAGATGCCCATATTTGTTTGTTTGTCTGGGAAGAACTTATTTTTCTAGTGATTGACTGTTTCTTGACTTCAAATCTTGCGAATGATTAGTTTTCAGAAATAAAAAACTCTTCTTGATTTTTTTTCTCAATTTTTACCTCTTGACCTTTTCTTAATGAGGGTATAATCTCCGATTCTGAAATCCGAGTGCTTGTTTGGAAGAGAGCCTTTGATTGGATTAAACGTTGGGATTACTTGTCCTTTTCGATTGCTTACTACTTGGAAAATTGTTGTCCATGTGCATGTGAAGAGACTGGTCTTGTCAGTTTGTTATTTTTATCTTCATTGAAAGATCGATTTGGGTGTCTGTTGAGTATTTCATTTTCATTGGTTTCTTACTTTTTTTTAGTTCCATCCCTATTGCTTGGTTTCTAATAAAATATTAAAGTTTTTTTTTTTTTTTTTAAGTAATCATTTATTCAAAAAATATTGGCATTCAAATATTGAAAGAGAATGAATAGGGAACTTGCATTTTTCATGATTGTTTGATATTACATTTCAAGAAAGATCGTACTTCGTAGTTCGCATTTTTCCAGAAAACTCGTCTTTCCTTCCTGTAGATAGAATTCATCGAACGAAAATTTCTATCATTCATCCCTATTTATGCATTGTTGGGTCAGAGTCTTACACAACATTGGTTTCATTTCCGTCTCCTTTTTGCGTAACAACAACCTTTAATAATATTGCACAACTTTAAAATTCAACTAGCAACTTTTCTAGGGATCTTTTGCACCAACATTAGCTAGGCTAGAGCTTTGGAATAGGCAGTGAGACACACTCTCCAAAGAACAAAACACACATAATATCTTGTGATAAGGAGTGCCAAATTCCATTTGTATCATTTTGTCTTAGGAAGCCCTTCTCACACAAGGGTCAAACCTGAGGTCTAATTGAGATTGACAAAGTTACTCACCTTGCTTTGTTGATCTCAGTGTAGAGATTGCACGTATTACAGGGGTCACTTGAAGTCATACCCACAATGATGAGTGGAAGCCTTTCAAGTTGATTTCGGGCTAGATACACTGCCCTTGTGTGTGGATCGGACTGTCGATTATTTCCCCAGGCATCATTGTTGTTTGTGGTAACCTTAGTAGCCTATCTTCTTAGGGTCTTACACAAGGTGACTGTGAAGAGGTAAGTCTTCACGGTACCTAGAATCGACGTTGGCCAAAATCACTTGGGATCCTTGGAGGGTATACCCACGATTATGTGTGGGAGCTTGCACCAGGGTGTAAGTCTGTTAAGCAGGTCATCAACGTAAATTTTCCACCCTCACCCAACCCCTTCTTTTCTCGTCGTCGAGACATTGGATTTCATCACCAACTAGTGACTTCAAAATTGGAAGGTCTTGTTTGCTTGGTTTTGCTTCCTATATTTTACTAGTGCCTGCTGTTTGTTTACCCAAGTTGGCCATAGAATCTCTTTCATAAATATTTTAACTCGATCACAATTGACCCTCCATGCTGTTCACGTAGAATGCAAGGCCTACCCCTAGAAGATCTGGAAGTTTCTCAACCCTTTCCTACCAACTCACCGGAGGGCTCTCCTCAATAGAGTGAATTCCAAGACGTTGCCACTCCACAAGTGGAAAGAACTAGCTCTTTAGAATGGTTCCAAATTACCCATTCTGGAGAGGACTTCTGACTTCCTCCCGACTCTGTGAGACGTATTGTTCGAGTGGATTATTCTGGAGAAATAGTTGTTGAGTCTTCTGGATTACCAATCGACCCTTTCATAGGACCCGAGGGTTAAGATCCTTTTTGGACTACTGGCATTTTTAGACGGGATCTCTTTGGCTCATGAGTAGGTGTTGATATCACTGTCACACCTGAGCTACCTGAAACATCCGATCCAGACACAATACCTTTTACTACTGCCTATTATTTTCTTGGTTCTGATGCTCCGCCAACCGACCACATCTTGACTATCCCCCTATAAACGGTCCATTACACAATGGTCCCAGATACTACACGTCCTCACACTGGGATTACGGTGGCTAGCCAATCTCCCATTGGCATGCCACCTTCACCTAGATTCACCCCAACACTTCCCCCCAGATATCATGCATTGAATTCTTCTATTCCCACTCCTACACAAATCCCATCCGAGACTCCTGGAATTTCCACTCCTTCTGGGCACTATCTCATTCCTAGTTTCATTCCGACACTTCCTTGACCCCCTTTTAGAGGACCTCTTCCATCTTCTATCGGAGGCACCGACCCTAGTGGCACCATCCCATCTTTCACACCTAATTGCCAGATTCCTGTCGGTGGACAATTTCACCAAGGAGGCCAAACCTAATCCCCTTTTGCAGGACAAATCCCAATTTGGATGCAACCCCTGATTGGAGGGAAAACCCCACCTACCCCACCCTATGGAAAAAACATACCTCCATCCTTGGCCCAGTATTGGAACTATATTATCCAAAATAATCCTCACTCGACTGGGGGGAAACAACCTCAAACTAGATCCTTCATACCCCCTAGTACAGGCCAACCATATACAGGTACGTCCAATCCTATTTGGGGCTCGAACACTCAACCCCATACCCCTGTTCAAGGGAACAACCCCAACCAATACAACCCTATAAATTACTTTCCTCCACACCAATAACCGAATCTGCCCGGATCTTCGCATTATATGCAAATTGCTTATGGTCCCACTGGTATACCTTCATGGCTCCCTCCCCAAAGTCACAAGTACCCACACGTGAATAGATAGTTACCCTTCTTAGCCACCCTAGACCTCCCTAATCTGTCAAGAATTTTAAATGATTCGATCCGTCACTCTCCTCAATGGCTCGCGATACCGACCAAACTACCATCTGACATCCCTAAATTCGATGGTAAACCAGGAGACGAACCGAACAATCATATAATGAATTTTCACCTTTGGTGTTCATCCAACTCTTTGATGGATGAATCTATTCATTTACACCTTTTTCAGCAAACTCTCACAGGTTCCACCATGAAGTGGTATATAGAATTACCACAAGGCTGCTTCACCGACTTCAACACCCTCACTATGGCTTTCCTCACCCACTACCAGTTACCGATCCGCTACGAAATGAGAACCAAAATTTTGAGTTCTTTCAAACAAACCAAATCCACTCATATCTCTGATCACATTCATGAGTGGCGACGGAGATGACGTCTCATCAAACTCGAACTTCCCGATCAGTTTCTAGCAGAGTGGTTCATGAAATCATTCATGAATGACATTGATCGTGACATCGCCATGGGTGGAGCTGTCACAAAAGAACATGCACTCATCTGTGCTCAATACCTCGACCTCGTTTACTCACAAATGAGTACTCTTTATGACTTACTCCATGACGCACCTCATCCTTCTACTTCTGCTACTTCAACTACTCCTGCTACTTCTCATGCAACTGACAGTGTGATTGGCACTTTCCATGCCCAACCCCATTCCGTCCAAGCCTCTAGAAACAACCCCAAATATGTTGCTTCTAATGTTCAAAATGCTCCATCTCCTACCCCTCCCACTGACAAGACTTCTGAGGTGAACTCTATTCAATCTACCCCAGCCGAAAAAAATAAATCCAAAAAAGGGAAGGGTAAGAACAAGGAGGATAAAAATAATCTGCAATCTGAGAAGACCAAAATACAACCTGTTGACGATAATGATAAGCTCAAACCCTGATACCCTTGTCTTATCTGTGGTGATAATCACTACACTAAGGATTGTCCAAGACGAGCTGAGGTTACTAAGTTCCTTCAAGGAACCCCAAAACCGCCTACTCCGGCCGTGTTGTCACAACTCTTCCATTCTCAACAACAAGCCCAATTGGTCATTCATGACCAACATTCCTCCTGCACTACATCCTATGTCTTAATGTGTACAGGTGATTCAAAGAATAATGACATCACACTTACCACTCGAGCCAAATATTATTCTTCCTCCAAAGAGAAGGTTGATGAAATACCTCCTTCGTTGGTCCAACCATCTCCCACGACTCCACCTACCAATGGTACTCTTCATCTTGAATGACCAAGGCTAGATACAATTCTTCGCCCTCTCCCAAAGGGTGTTGTCTGAAAATCTTCTTTCAATCCTCATGCACGTGCTGCCTAGAAATACAGTATTGTCGAAGATCTGGCCCAAGCACCGCCCGCGATGTTAGCCCTCGAAGTCCTTCAGAGTTGTCCTATACAACGAAAGGCACTATTGAAATCTATTGGTGGAACCAACCCTACTGATACAAATTTAATAATTTTTGACTTGGAAGATCACATTCCATGGTTACCCCCTCAACTCACATTCCAAATACAAGTTATTGTCTCTGAAAAGAACATTTGTAAAACAATTATTGATGAGGGTGCCTCGACGTGTGTCATGTCTATTACTTGCTGGAAAGCCATCGAATATCCTCCTTTAAATAAATCCCACAACATGATCAAAGCCTTAAATGGCTCTGGTTTTAAGCCTTACAGTTTCCTCCCTTCGTTGCCTATTACGTTAGAAGGAAAAACGGTCAACATTGAAGTGGAGGTCTTTGACACTCCTCTCGATTACAACCTTCTACTTGGCCATAGATGGATCGATTCCATGCATGCAGTTGTGTCCACTCTTTTTTGTGTCATACATTTCCCACATCAAGAAAAAGTAATTATGGTGGACCAATTGGCCTTATTTCACTCCGATGCATGTACCGACAATGTACCTTTCATTGCAAAAACAACCCCTGGATATGAGAATGTCAGTGTTAGTCTTCTTAAAAATTCCTCTTTGATGGGTACTTTTCCCATTCCACCACCCGATGTTCCACATACGTTTGTCACCTCGATCAACATGATCTCCACCTCTGTTTGTGGAACCCCTGTGTCTTACGACCCATGGATAGTACCCAACCCTGACGATCATCTTCGTTATGGCGACCAAATGCCTTTGAGTCTGGTCGAATCTGCTTATCAAGCCATTCAATCAACAACCCCTTCTACCCCCTCTCTTGGTGATTTATCTCCGGATCCATTATGTGTCATTTTTCCTATGGACAATATGATTATGTCTGTTATGTCCATGGAAGATACCCCTTGGGATGATGGACATCATCATTCCATCCTCTTCCTGGAACAACACACCATTGAGAGTTACCAACAGATCTTGACCCCATAGACCGTTGTCATCATTTCTATCATTCCTGAGTCTACACATGATATGTTCTACGAAGGGAACTTAAGTAATATCTCACCCACCATCCCCCTCGACATATCCATAAAACTTGGAGTTGTCGAAAATGTGCATATCAGAGCTTCATGGTCCCATGACGACGTTGTCACCTACAAGTCTCTTTTCAAAGAATTTCATGACATCTTCACATGGAGCTATGAAGAAATGCCAGGTATTGACCCTGACATTATTGTTCATGAGATTAAGACATACCCAGGCGCTAAACCCATCCGACAATGACTTCGTCCGGTCCACCCACGTAAAGCAGCTGTTATCAAGCTTGAAGTTGAGAAACTTCTCAAAGCTGGCTTTATTTACCCTGTATCTCTAAATGACTGGGTTTCAAATCTTGTTTTGATTAACAAGAAATAAGGTATGATCCGCGTGTGCGTTGATTGTAGAGAAATTAATAAAGCTTGTCCTAAAGACAACTTTCCTACCCCCTTCGTTGACCAGATCGTCGACGATTGTGACAGAAGTGAAATCTTCTCTCTGATGGATGGTTTCTCTGGGTATAATCAAATCAATATCGTACTCACAGACCAACATAAGACTGCTTTTATTTGTCCTTAGGGCACTTTCACCTATCGGAAACTTCCATTCAGTTTAAAGAATGTCGACGCAACTTTTCAACGTGCTATGTCTTATGCATTTCATGATATAAAGCACATTGTGTGACCATATCTCGATGACTTACCAGCTTATTCCATGCGCTGTGTAGATCATCCAACACAGCTCCGCGCCATTTTCCTTCGCTGTCAGTTTTACCATATATGCTTGAATCCCCACAAATGTGTTTTTTGTGTAGAATTCGACCAAATTCTAGGCTTTGTTATTTCACGTCAAGGGATCAGGGTAGATCCTTTGAAGGTCGAGGTGATTCTCAATCTTCCTCTTCCCTCCTCACTTTTCCAACTACAAAGTTTGCAAGGGAAGGCAAACTTTCTCCGTCATTTCATCTCGAAATATGCTGAGCTAACTCTTGGATTTACTCAACTGCTCAAGAAAGGTTTTGAGTTCGTATGGGATACCACTGCCGACAAAGTTTTCAAATCTTTGAAACTGTCTTTAACTCGTACCCCACTACTCTTCCCACCTGATTACAGTCGAGATTATTTCCTTTATCTCGCAGCCTCAGACTATACCATCGCTATGGTTCTCATTCAGGAGGATGATTCTCATGATTCTCATGTCATTTATTATTTGAGTCGAAGTCTCATGACTACTGAAACCAAGTATTTACATGTTGAAAAACTGGCCTTGGCTGTCATCCAAGCTGTTCAACGTTTCCAACACTATATCCTTTTACGCAAGACTAATGTGATTTCCAACGACAACCCTATGCAACACATTCTTACACGCCAGTTGCTAGGGGGAAAATACTCCAAATGGATCGTAATACTCTAGGATTTTGACTTAGAATTCAAATGCATTAATTCCAAGAAATCCTTGGTGTTTTTCAAGTTGATATGCGACCTTCCCTGTTCTGAGACGGAAAATGTAGTAGAGGATTCATTACCCGATGAATCCATTTTCCTGATCAGTTCTGATGACCTTAGGTATGGGGATATCATCATATATCTCTAGACCCAGACTTTTTGGCCCGATTTGTCTAGCACTAGTCACCGTCGAATATGCTACCAAGCCTGTCAGTATATTATCCTCGGTGATACTCTTTATCGTCATGGGATTGACTCCGTTTTTTGACACTGCCTCACATTTGATGAAGCCGAGAAAGACCTGAATGACTACCATTCTGGAGCATGTGGTGGTCACATGTCTGGGTATGCTACTGCCCAGAAGATCTTACGAGTGGGGTATTTTTGGCCTTATTTATTCAACGATTGTATAATCTCTATCCAAAAATGCCACGCTTGCCAAACCTACAACAACAAAATAAGATCACACCCTGATCCTCTACACCCTATGGTATCCATTGGTCCTTTTGTGAAATGGGGTATTGATTTCATGACATATCACCCTCACTTGGCCCGGGGGCATGGATACATTATTGTAGCCATAGATTATTTTACGAAATGGGCCGAGGTGATGCCAACATTCAAAAATACCGGAAAGACTGCAACATTATTCATATTCAATCACATCATTTCTTGGTTTGGTGTTCCTCAAGCTATCATTGCTGATCACAGTAGCCACTTTAGAAACTTCATGATGTTTGAACTCACCAAAAAGTTGGGTCTTCGCCATGAAAACTCAACACCCTATTACCCACAAGCCAATAGCCAAGTTGATGCAATAAACAAAGTCCTCATTACCATGCTTCGATGAATGATAGGAATTCACAAAATGAGTTGGCACACGATGTTGTTTTTAGCATTGTGGGCATACCGGACATCCGTTAAGTTTGCTACCAGTTTTACACTTTTCCAGTTAGTTTATGGTCTAGAAGCCATCTTGCCGATTGATTGTGAGATACCTTCTCTAAAAATAGCCGTCGAATTTCTCCCAAACACTTCTGTCGAAGAAGAGAATCTGTTGTATCTCATGCAACTAGATGAAACCCATCGTGATGCCACCCTAGTTATAGAAGCCCAGAAGAAATGCGTCAAAGCCCAATATGACAAACATGTCAAGCCACACATTTTCTCCGAAGGTGATCTGGTTCTCCTTTATGAACAAGATTGGGATATGCTAGGAGCCAGAAAATTTGAAGCTATGTGGAGAGGTCCTTATATCGCCAGACGAGTGTTGGAGAAAGGAGCTTACGAGTTGGTGGACTATGACAATATCCCTTTGAGTGAACCCAGAAATGGGTTGTACTTAAAGTACTATGCTTAAGATCACTTATGCATGAGTGCTTGTATTTTATTGTATCATACTTTTTGTGTGTTACTTTAGTATGTTTTTTCATTATTTGTTCTCTACCCTCGACTGCTTATCTTGTGTTGTGCTTGGTTTCCAGATGTCGGAGTCTTCGCTACCCCACATTGGCTTCACTGATGGCACTAGTCATAGTACTTAGAACCTTTCTTTTGCTGCATGGGCAATTTACGCACCTACAAACGAACTTATCAGTCTACGAGGTGTGTGCCTTGGTCGTGTGACCAATAATATCGYAGAATATAGCACCGTCATTAGATTGTTGATTGATGCTATTTCACTTGATATATGCCACCTGGTTGTACGACTCGATTTGCAACTAGTAGCACTACAGTTAAGTAATGTCTATGCTATCCRAAGTCCTACTTTATTACAGGTATATTTATGAATTCGCCTCTTGGAACATTATTTTGATTATATCGAATATCAACACATTCCTAGATGTCTAAATACATTGACTGATGCCTTAGCTAATTATGTGTTAGACAGACATTTGGGACATTTATGAACCAATCACACATCACATGTATTATACAACACAAAATAAGCTGGTAGAAKCCATATATATGTATATAACGATCAAAAGTTTTTACAAAAAGTTTCTGTCCAAAGATCAAAATCTCAAAATATGAAGCCCATAGCTTCTACAAAATAGCATCACAGATGATGCTCATGATAACATACAACTGCTCGGGCTACCCTACAGAGCAGTCGACTGAGAGACTCGGACATGACCATAGTATGGTGCTGATAACGTCTTGGGATCTCCCCAATAGCGATGTTCGAGACATCCACAGTCAACCCCTCTAAGTTCTGTTCCACTGCCTCGTAGTCCTCAACATCCCATATTTCCACTAGAGCCGCTTCGCCTTGCCTCTGAATGGGAGACATTCCTGGAGGTCGATGCGGCCCCAAATCTATGTCATCAAAATAATTTTTTTGATTAGTCCTTGGATAAACATAAAAACATTTTATATAATAAAATTTGAAAAAACATTAAAAAAGAACAAAATGTGTACTTCTCACCTAAGTCACCCAATTGAGCATCCTCAGGCAAGACCAAATCTGGATCTCCTCGAAAATCCAAACTGACATATGCGTAGTCATCAATCATTAGCATATGGGGCCTCAACCAGTCAAAAAATGAATCATTATACTTGATTATAGGCCCTGCTACATGTCGATCCATGAGGTTACACCACCTTAGCATCCTCGGATTCTGTGGGGTCGGTAAACCCCAATCTACCTGTAGTCGCAACAGTGGGACCCTCTCGAGGTAGAATGATACCAAAAGTGACCCGTACTTGAACTACTTTAGGTCACCCCTTTTGCACTTTGTCACTTTCCTCTTCATATTGCAGAGAACCGTGTTCGACCAGTTGAAAACCCGAGGCTCTGTGCACTCTATTGCATATTGGAAATAGCTCTGGAGAGCCATGTGCAGAGCCACGCTCCTAGCCATGCGTGCGATGGTAAAAAATATAGTCCATAGGGTCAAATATTGGACCCCCCCAAATGGAAACCTTACCCTTGCTTCTCTTTGCCTTGGGAACACAATATCGACGAACATACTCGCTCATAGGTAGTTTGCCGCCTCTACCTCTGGTCAGAGTAGCATGGTATCCACGTCGTGACAACCCCATTAGGAAATAGATATCCTCGATATCTAGTGTCAGTGTGTGGACCCCTACGTGAAATAACTGTTTATCCACATCTCACTTGTGGACCAGGTACTCTAACAATCTAAGTTGGGCTCTCATGCCCAGAATCCTAAATAATTTTAAGAGCCCACATTCCCAGAGGGCAACGATTGTACCTAGATCATTCCCAACAATGGAATCCTCCTCCTCTTGTTCTCTTTCCCTTCATTCCAACATTGTGATGGTCAACACCTGCAATGGAGCCATGAGAAGGAAGTCAACAACTTGTTCTAACCTCTTGCATAATTTTTTATTGAGAGAAACCACACACAAAATCTATTTTTCGGCCCTCGTAGGTGAAGCTTTTGCACAGTGTGAGATTCTCGTAGGTGCACTAAAGAACACCTACGGAAATCTTAGATTCTCGCAGGTCCTGAATGGCCTACCTACGAGAATGCTTGAGCACATCTACCGACCCTAAAATGGACTCAAAACTCTAAAATTGCCAATAAAAATCAAAAGTAAAACATGGAAAAGTTGGAAAATTAGAAGATTACCTCATTGGCTGAAACCATTTGTCGAATGATCGCTTGTACCTCCTGCAATCGAGCAAAGAAATTTGGGGAAAAATGAGGTATGTTGGACAAGATTTTGGCAAAGTAACTATGAAATGGTAAAAAAGGCTTTTTCACCCATATTTATTCACTTTTTACTATTTCTTATTGATTTTTTGTTTTTATTGCTTTGTTTAAAAAACCTAATACCCTAATAGTCTTGTGAGTATGTTTTTTCGCA
This sequence comes from Picea engelmannii, assembly GCA_009831015.1. NCBI lineage: Eukaryota > Viridiplantae > Streptophyta > Pinopsida > Pinales > Pinaceae > Picea > Picea engelmannii. Next base: position 164,842 of record ML782380.1, on the reverse strand, counting down.
GATATAGTGACTTCGAAGTCTGAACGATGGTGTACGAGTATTTTTTCTTTTTTGTCACTACTTTTTTAGGGTTTTTGTAGGAAAAACCTTGAGCTTAGTCTTTGTTTGTTCTGATGCTCGAAAATACGTGAGAACGCAACCAAGTATAATTTTTCTCATCTTTTCGTACTCATCATGGTAACATGAAAATGAAAAACGCAAGGGAGTATCCTTTAAGCTCTTTTCATGCTCTATAAAAATGAAAAGATTGCTGAGCGATCTTGTTCTTTTCATGCTCATTAAAGTATTTGAAGAAAATGTTCGACGGGCGATAGTTTATCACTTTTTCGGTCTTGTCGAACTCATTTACAAAAAATGAACTGGGAGAGTTCCTTTAAGTGTTTTTCAGACTCTCAAAACATGAAAAACCCCCGAGTTTTCTATCCTTGGACTCGTCAAACAAACATTGAAAGACCCATAATGGGACCGAACCACTCTTTCCTAGGGTTCGTTAAATGTACTTCGAGGGAGTCATCCGAAGGATGAGCCTACATCGACAAGCATATGTTATTCTCTTGAAGCTTGTGTAAAAATAAAGAGGTACTCGCTAGAAATGGTGGGGGAAATTTTGGGAAAGAGATGTGTTTTCGTATTCGTATTAATGGAAGTAAGCGTCACTCTTGAACATGACACCCCCTATTCATCATTTGAATCCTGGTTTGGAAATCCATTTGTCTCTCATCCAACTTGCTACAAGGTCATATCTTGGGTCATCTTTGAGTCAGTGCTACCAAGTCCTTTGTCGTGTCATTCATATGTTCAAGAGAAGTTCAAATGAGCCCTCCATTGAGTCGACCATCTGCAGTTGTTCATTCTTACTATTTCGGCCTTCCCTGTTTCCATTTCAACTCATATTCATACTTTGATTCACTCTCAAAATCTGTTACTTATGTCGTGTTATTGATGGGGGATACATCAAGGCCCCCCTATGATGAGTCTTTTTCCATCAACTCCAACTCATTATCCAGGAACAAGACTTAGAAATCATTTAGTACATTAGAACCTGCATGCCTTAATGGAAGGTCTCTTCACTTTCAACAGGGGTTTCACATCATTGATCCTTGATCAAGATATTCCACCGAGTGTTTGACTTTAGCACATTCATTCACATTCGTTCAGATTGTACTTAGGTACTTTGGGAGTCATTGAAATCAATGATTATTTTCCTCGCACTTGTTAATGGTTTTCATCAATGACTGGTAATCGAGTGGTTTCTACCATGTTCGAATTCAACACATGTAATCACATGGCTAGATTCGTACTTTCAGGTGACGGGATTGAAGACCCTGGGTCTCATTTTTTTGATCCAGGTTGCGATGGAGTATGTATGATTTGTATCGACACATAGATCCACTTTGTATGTCACGTGGCTATGTCTTAATTCAAGTATTCTCACATAGATCGACAATGTATTCCTATTGGCTATGTAGCATTTTGACGACATGGATCCACGATGTATGATTGGTGGCCATGGCCTACGTTTATGATTTCATTCATTTGTGATTTGAGCATTGGAATGCTTACCTCAGAACTGGTATTATATTCTGTAGATGCTTGGTTGTTTACAGGTTTCCGATTAGGTGCGCTCCTTGTTTCTGACACAAACACGCATTTTACAAAGTATTTCGATTATCATGAGTTCTAGCCTCATACTTTGGGGGGCTTTCTGTTAAACATTATTTTGGTCACTCTAGTGATGTCTTTAGAAGTTATGTGTCCAGGCTCTCATGAAGACATTTTTCCTGAGAAAAGTGACTGTTGTCTTCTTTTAAAAAGCATATTTTTAAGATGAGTTCGCAGGCTGCCTACGTTACAGGGTGTGAAAATCATTCATTATCACATGAAACCCTATAATTGGAGTGCGAACTGTTCATAGTCTGCTCTATAGGTAGGGTGAGAACCTGTTTCAAAGCTTGGAAAAGAGAAGAGGTTACGAAGGTTCTAGAAGGTAATCTTCTAGAAAATGAGGTGGCATTCGCATGGTTGGAATCCTACTGACTTCTCAGATTTAGTGGGATCATCCTCATCCCTTTAACCATCTCTCCTTCTCCTATATAATGAAGGGTTTCTCAAGGAAGAGGTTAAGCAAGATTGAATGAAGAATTGATGAAAGATTTGTGTGAAGAACTCTGTTTGGATTGAAGCTTGAAGACTCTATTTGTCTATCAAGTTGTATTGGATCTTCTTCATGCAAGTGTAGAGAAAGTGTGTGTGTTGGAATCAAGGATCACTAAAAGGAACCTTGCGACATCAAAGTGATCTGGTTGTATCTTCTACTTTCATTTAATATATTACAACGACATGTCCCTTTCCCATAAAATTACTCTTATTTTATTGCATAACTCCTTGATCATATGCATATGTTGACATTGAATATACTTTTCTATCTTCACTCTGGTTGGTTTGTGTTGTCTTAGACTTGATCTCAGAAGAGAACAAGAGTGAAGTAGGAACAATAGAGACCTAAGGAAGTGATATAAAGGTATGTCACTCATTCCTTCTTGGTAGTAGATTCAATGACTGCAACTTAGAGAAAGAGTCATGTCCTGTCCTATTTTGTTCTAGATTCAGGTGGATCTAGGGAGATCAGTTAGTGTCTGCACCTACCGATTTATCCAATAACAGAAGTCTTGAAGAAATTGAGGATCGTTGATCTCAAATCAACAAGAACCGTTGATCTTTGCAACAGTATCTCCCGAAGTTTGGGGTTAATACAGACCGTCCGATAAGGGAGACACATGTCAGCAGATTGACCAGTTCAAGAATTTGAAGTTCGGGAGAATTGGAAGTGTGCTAGTGTGGAAACTCTTGAAGCTCGAAGAGTTGAATTGGTGGGGCACAATGACATCACCTGGAGGTGATGTGGACCCTAGAATTTTGAAGTGAAGTGGCTCGCAGATGTCACCTGGGATGACGTGGACACATGGAATGTTAGCCACGTGTTAGTGAGTTTTAAACCTATGGAGGATTGAAATTTCAGTTAGAACATGACACGTGTCACCCTCCTGATTGGGCCATGTGTCCGCTTCTAGTATATTTCCATGTGGTGATCAATCGTGCATTCTGGAGACTAGGAACTTTGGGGAAAAAGATGCGACAGTTTGCGTTGGGTCGAGAAATCTCAAAGGCCAAAGTACATATAGACCGTTGATCTGTGAGAAGACACACATTGACATATCATTGACTTTGGGTGAAAGCAACCCGAGAGAAAGTTAAGGCAGAGAGTTTTAAACTCCCGAAGCCCGAAGACCCGAAGTGATTCATATCCGTTGATCTATGGGAAGACATGCGTCAATTGATCATGAACTCCGAGTGGAAGCATTCTAGGAGGAAGCAAGCGAGGTAATTTTAGACTTCTGAAGGTTGAAGTCCCAAAGTGGACTAGAACCGTTGATTTGAGGTGGATGCGTGGAGCCTAATCTAGAGCTTCGGGTATGAAGTACTTCGAGGGAAAGTGGGGGTAGAAAGTGCCAAAATCCCAAAGCATGGAGTCCCAAAGTGAATCTCGATCATTGATCATGAATGGGGATGAGGACTGTTGATCTAGTCCTGGCTGAAGGTTCCGAAGTTGTGAAATGCCAGGAAGGATTTGGCCGCGGTTTCGAGTCGTGGTCACCCAGGGAAGTGGTTTGAAAGGAGTGCCTGTGCATAATTAAATTCTGTATCAGATAAGGGATAACATGGAAGTGTTATACGGTGCAGATTGATACATATATGTTCTTCATGAATTGAGAAGAAAAAGGACCTGTAACATGGTTTAGAAATTTTTTCTTATCGTATGCTTAATTCTAACAAAATGGTCGCTTGAACATTTGCATAATTAAGCGGTTTAAACACATCAACTCATAATGCATATTGAATAAATGGAAGAAGGTGAGGGAGCCTCCAACCATGATAAGGAGGATGAAGGCTAGAATACTAGAGTTGGTAATGAAGAGACAGATTCCAATGGACGCAATGGCAGAGGAGAGTAAGAAACATTAATAGAAACTGTAAGAAGCCTGAAAATAGAAATGCAAAGCTAAAACATAGACAATGAGAGACTAGTGAGAGAGAAAAGTCAGATAAATGACTGAGTGCTACAAATATTAAATTAGTTTTAGAGGCAAACAAAGAAGGGATCAAACTCAAAGCAAGGGGAAGAAGGCAGGTTTCGTGAAAGAAGAGAATATCATGGAGGAGCTGGTTATTCAAGAAGTTCCAACATAACTCATAGACACCACTCACCTCCTTACTCAGAATTTTTTTTTTATGCATTGAAAGATCACATAAGTAGTCCATAGGTGTCTCCTGTTAGGGACCAGAGAAGGAGATAGGAAGTGGATAGTTTTCAAGGAGATACGAGGAAGCTTAAGACACCCTCCTTTGATGGTGAAAGAGAAAGGGAAGATGATTCCGAAGCATGGTTGCTTGGACTCAAGAGATATTTTCAGTTGCATAACTATTCATCAAACCTAGAAGCCATGATTGCCACCTACCATTTACATGGGTAATATGAAATGTGGTGGGATCAACTAAAGCAAGTTGAACATATTAATGAGAGTAGGATCACTTGGAAGAAGTTCAAGAAGTACTTCCAGAAGGAGTACCTCTCAGAGCATTTCTATGACAAGAAAATGCAGGAGTTCTTTGAACTTAGGTGTTGGCATAGGGGTAGACCCAGGGTTCAACGCTAAAAAACCGCACCAACAAAACCCTAACTATCAACCCTTTCAGAAACACCTGCAAATAAGACGAAGTCTCACCCGAGGTAGAGGCAGGGGTGGTTGCAGGACTCAAGTGTCTACAACCTTAGCCGGGACACAGATCTGTGATTGTAATACTTAAAAAAACACTTAGCACCGACAATTCATCAATATTTAACCACTATATACTTCGTAGATAAAATAGAGCATTGCATCATTCATTCAGATCTGATGTATCTAAGAAATTATCATAGAGAGATAGATTAGATCTAGCAGATTCAAGCACTAAGCACATTCACATAAGTCACATCTAACATCCACATACATCATTAGGACAAAGTATAAAAAAATATTATCTATCTATATCAAATCACTTAACAAGTAAAGACATAAACACATCAACACATCGCACAAAGCAGAGAAACACAACATATACATGGTTCACCCCCACCCTGGGGCTACGTCCACCAACTCTTCTTCTTTATTATCTTTGTCAAGCTTCTTACATGCACATAGCATCAAAATCCTACTCCGCAGAAGACAGGAGATCTGCGTGCACTCCGCTAGATCCTCCTTCTTCGAGCTAGGGAAAAGCACCAAGCCTTCTTACAATTACTTGCACGTAGCTCTATAAGTCTCACACAGTATGCACAAAGCACTTACAATCCTTCAATCAGATAGATATAACACTTAGCCATTCATAACTTCTCTCTTCTTACATTGCCTATACATCTATTTATAGTTTACAAAATAGACCTAAACATGGGTAAACCCATGGGCTAACATCCCATACCCGTTACATAATCCCAAATCCCAAAAAGGACCCAAAAAGGGGCCGAGATCCCGCGATCTCTACTTTGTATTGCGCTCCTCCTTCGATAAGCTGTCAAAGTCCCAAAATAGGTCAAACTTGACCAAGGATATCCCAAAACTTGGTCAAGGACCAACATGCCCCCAAAACTCACCTGTGACTCCTCCCGAGTGACTATGATATGGGTAGTTCTACTTTGAAGGCCTCGAGCTGATTCGACTTGCTACTGTGCCATAACCTCTTGTGCAACGAACTCTTGGATAACTACCTCGTTCACAGGTCCTTCCAGGCATTGTTCAGCTGCAGTGACAACCTGCTCCAGTTTTTCTCTTTGGCCTTCGACCTTTGTGAAAAATTGGTAAGCCTTATCTTGTACAGGTTGGAGCCTCTGAGTTACTTCCATAACTCCGCTCTAGATAGTGTGGATCTGCTACTAGATGGTGCATTTCTCTTGGGAGCGCTTCATTCTTTCCATAGATGATAGGGGCTTCAACTGCGCTTATATCATTTTGGCTTGATACTTTGCCTCTTGGAGCTACAAATCTAGTTTCTTCAGTTCTGGATTTTCAGTGAGTTGCTCGTAGGTTTAGGCACTGCGATCAATAAGTTTCTTACATTCCATAGCAAGGGATTTTATTCTCTCAACTGCACTTCGAGCAATTTCTTCTCTTTGATCCCTTACATCCTGTGCGGTCTCAGGCACTGCGTAGAGCTCTAAGTTTTCTATGCGCTGCTAGATGCTCTACTTGCTACGTGACTTGATCCTCTGCCTTTGTTTCTATGACTTTCACAGAGCGAAGTGCTCTGCTAACCGCTTCTTTCTCTTCGAGTTTCTCCGTGAGCAACTGTTCTTTGCTTTCTATATCTGTGCCTTTTCTTCATCGAACTTTCCTTGGAGAGAAATATTTTCCTATTCTGTAGCTTGACACTGCTCTACAAGTACTCCTTGCACTTGCTTCAAGGCCTGGGTGGCTTGCAATGTTTCTTCTTGTGCTCGTCGAAGGCAAGCTTTGACTATATTGGCTAGTCGATGGAGTTGGGCTGGCTCATCTCCCAACTCCGGTTCTCCTGATGACAAGGGTGTAGTGGAGACTACGTGGCTGGACAGAAGGGCCTGCTATACCCCTCAGAGTTCGATTTCAATTCTATCATACATTTCCTCCTGCTTCACTCCTTGTTTCTCTGCTATTTCTAGTGAAGCATCGTTCAGGGCTACCATGATGAATTCAAAATCATCAGAGGTGAGGATAGTTTTCATCTTGGTGATGGTGGATTTCAATTTCTTCTAGGAAGAAGGTTTCAGGGGGGAAACCTTCCTCTTATTCAACGGGTCAACCTCATCTCTGGGTGGTGTTACTTTGATGGGATTCTATTCAACTTCTACTTCATCATCACCCCCTTGGTCAAGTGACACTGAAGGAGTCTTTCCTAAGGTGCTTCTTAAGTTTTGGACCTCCACAGTCTTCTTTTGTCTGCTGGTTCCAGGTGGATTTTGTTCTTTATGAGTTACCTATGGGCTATCAAGATCATATATCTCTACGGGGTTAGCGGGGATAAGGAGGTTAGTGGACCATTCCTTAGTGATTTCTTCAAGGTATTCTTCTGTAAGCTTATAATATGACTGGAGCTGCTCTTGATGTTCATCTGATTGCGCTGTAATGCATATGAAGTGCCGATCTACGCTGAAATTCATCAGGGGTCGGAACCTTTGTAAGGTCTTCAAAGTCATGAAAGGCTTGGCTTCGATGGATCTCTTTAGATGGAGGTAGTATGTATGAAACACAACATTCGACTGCCACTATTTGTTCATATCATTTGAATACGATAGGGTAGCGAACTTCGCGGCAAGCGGTTCAAACGGATCGAAGTCTGGGAAGTTCGCTCCTTCTGGTATCTCCTAGGCTACAAATGCAATAAGGATCAGGAGCCAACTGAAATGAAATTCATAACCCTGATCCTATGCTTCTCGACAATCTAGTTCCAACTGGTTAACTAGGTACTTCACCCAGTTCATCTGTAGGCCTTCTGCGCACTTACCTACGAGGTCGACTCTTCCTTACTAACTTTCCAACTATCAGTTGACATGCTAAGTGCACTACGCCACTCTGTATGGAAGATACCTTGTAGCCTCTTTTTCCCTTCTCAACATCACCATATGTATCCTTGATCTTCTGTGTGAGTGCGTGATCTACGACTTTTCCTGGATAAAAGTCCCGCGGGTCGGGTCCTTGCATACTCAGTCCTGTGATCCTGTGGATCAATGTTGGGTCAACTGTAATGCAAAGGTCTATCCATAAGTAGACGCCATGGTAACATGATAGTAGAAGCTTGACATAGGTGTTGACTTCCTGGTGTCTTTCGAAGTGTGGGATCTTCATGACATTCAACAGGGTGGACTGCGCGAGGTTCATTTTCCATGACTGAGGGATGATCTTCAAGTTCTTCCTTTTTTTTCTAGTTAGGTACTTGTATGGGGAGAGAATACCATAGATCTTGTGATATCCAAGGTTGAATTCGCTGAACTTCAATGCTATGATATTATCCTGCTCTGTCCAAACTACGCGTATCCCCTTCGGGAGGTATGCAATGACCATGGTGTACTCGAATTCTCTTGGCACACTATCATGATTCACCATGCTAGCCAGAGGCAGGATGTAATCAGGCAATATGGTTGGAATCAACTTCACATTGTCTAGGTCATCTTTGTGCTTGGTTATCTTTTCTACTGTTGGTCGGGATGTCCCCGATCTGCGAGCAGTTGACGAAGAGGCTTGCAATCCTCTCGTCGATGACGCTTGTACACTTGTAGACATCGACATGACTCTTTCAGTCATGAGGTTGACCATAAATTATTCGAAAAATCTCTCTACAGCGCTGAACTCGTCCAACATACATGTTCAGGATTGGAAATCTTTGGGTTCGAGGAGTAACTTAGACACTGCAATAGGATAGAGGGAAATAGCACAATGATCACTGTGTAAAATCAACAAGTCCATGGGATTAGATTCACGGTTAGCAAAATTATTCTTGGTGCATGGCATGACTGGATAAATAGATAACTTGGCAACAGATCTCTTGCAATGGGTGAGAATCCTTCATTAACTCTATTCTGTCCATTACAACGCAGTCCAACGATCTGGTGGCGAACCATAAATGCCTTTCTACCCATTCGGGGGGTCGACCAAATGGTTATATTGGTCCCAATGGCTATATTGCTTCATCCCGACGAAGTGCCATGTGATGCTGTTCTGTTATCCCGTCAAAGCTCCATTTTTGCAAATTTTCCTTCTACGAAGTTCCCTCTGGAACCTTTTGTAACTTGTCGATTTAAGCTCTCTTCTTACTTAGCTTTCTAGATTTCTTTCCAGTGAGATTCATCTCGGTATGCCTTTTTCCATTCTGATTCTTATCTTCTTTTGGCATAGTTACTTCACGTTGTTGATATTCTTTCCTAAGATTCGAGGGTGATACTTCTTCTTTATCTGGAACATGTACTTTAATCTTCTGTGGGTCATCTAGTGTTCTTGCAACTTAGATATCCTGGTCTCTGGTGTTAAATAGCTTCGATCTGTTCTTCTTTTCTTCAATTAAGCATGCAATCCTTCTAGTCATGAAATATTTTAACTCTTTCTTCTTCTTCTCTAAAACTTCTTCTTCTTCTTGCCTTCTGGCCTGATTTCTTTCAATCCAAGGTTTTCTTAGTAACATGGTAAATGTGGCGCTATTCTCAATAAATTAATAATCTCAAAATCTTCCTCTGTCAAAGTTCCATTGGCATTCATAGATATCTGGGTGAGATTTCCACATAGGTTTATCAACTTTCCTCTAAATAGACCTATTCCTCCCAATGAAGGATTCATAACAAACTTCCCTAAAAGTTCCCAAGTTCTTTCTATCATGATATTCACCTATGTTTCCTCATCTAGAACATAGTCAATGTCAAAGTCTCCTATTCTTGCTTCAAGGCATTCTTTTTCTTTGAATATCTCTGATAAGCTGACATGTCAGTGGTCATTCAAGGTTTCTTTTGTCTGTAGCAATACTTTATCTGATTCTTTTTGGGGTTCTTCCATAATCGTAGTTTTTGGATCTACCTTAGGGTTTTCTTGTCTCATGTTCATTTATTCAAGCTTAGTAATCATTCTAGGGAAATCCAATACTTCATGGTCCATATATTTGCAACAAAGACAACTAGGTCTTCTCCCAGGGCACTCCTTAGCAAGGTGTCCCAGTTTTATACAACTGTAACAGAGGGTTAATCCTCTCTTTCTTTTAAATGATTCCCATCTCTTCCTATACTATGCGCTAGGATCATGGTAGCTAACTTGCAAACATTTATTTCTAGGATCCTGCATCCACTTGTTAGTCCAAACATTCTTTCTATGCATAGGTATAACATATCGTTCACTATTCTTATCATATCTACGCATATCAAACATTCTTTCATCTATTAGTGCCCTAGTTTTCAATCTAGGACAAAATCTATCAAACATACCTAGATCCATACTTTTGAAACAAAAATTTCCACTTATCTTACTTCTACAGAGAACAAATATTTCAGATCTAGAACTTTTCACTATTCTTACATTTATTAGATCATAGAGCTTGTAGATCTTACCTCTTTTCTTCATATCTGACCTCTTTTCTTGGCACAAAGCTTCACAGGTCAAGTAGAATGCTCTGCACTAGGGAAACAGAGCTACGTACAAATATTTCACAATTTTAGGACGGATATTTTCACAAAGATTCTTCTTCTTCAATTCCCAATAATCACAGTTTTAGATCCTGACAATGGAACCATTTGTTGGCATAGGGGCAGACCCAAGGTTCAACGCTACAACATCGCACCAAAAAAACCCTAACTAGCGGCCCTTTCGGCAACACCTGCGAAGCAAATGAAGTCTCACCCAAGGTAGAGGCAGGGGTGGTTGCAGGACTCAGGTGTCTACAACCTTAGCTGGGACACAAATATGTGATTGTAATACTTAACAAAACACTTAGCATCAACAGTTCATCAATATTTAATCACTATCTAATCCACAAATAAAATAGAGCATCACATCATTCATTCATATCTGATGTATCTAAGCACTTATCATAGAGAGATAGATTAGATATAATATATTCAAGCACTAAGGACATTCACATAATTCAGATCTAACATCCATATACATCCTTAGCACAAAGCATAAACAAATTTTATCTATCTATATCAAAGAACTTAGCAAGTAAATACATAAACACATCAACACATTGCACAAAGTAGAGCAACACAACATATACGTGGTTCACCCCCGCTCCGTGGCTATGCCCACTAACTCTTCTTCTTTATTATCTTTTTCAAGCTTCTTACAGGAACATAGCATCAAAATCCTACTCCGTATAAGATAGGATATCTGGGCGCACTCCACCAGATCCTCCTTCTTCTAGCTAGGGTAAAGCACCAAGCCTTCTTACAATTACTTGCACATAGCTTTGCAAGTCTCACATAGTATGCACAAAGCACTTACAATCCTTCAATCACATAGATATAACACTTAGCCATTCATAACTTCTCTCTTATTAAATTGCCTAGACATCTATTTATACTTTACAAAATAGGCTTAAACATAGGTAAACCCATGGGTCGACATCCCATACCTATTACATAATCCCAAATCCCAAAAAAGACCCAAAAAGGGGCTGAGATCCTGCGATCTCTGCTTCGTCTTGCGCTCCTCCTTCGACAGGTTGTTGAAGTCCCAAAAAAGGTCAAACTTGACCAAGGATATCCCAAAACTTGATCAAGGGCCAACATTAGGCTCAGAATCATGATTATGGAAGAATATGAAAATAAGTTCTTGTGATTGTTAAAATACGTTGGATTTATAAACAATGAAAAGGTAAAGATACAAAGGTTTTTGAGTGGTCTTCCAGCCTTTTATAAATAAAATATTAGGTATGATGAGCCCAAGACCTTGAATGAGGCCATCAAGAAGGATAAATACTTGTATGAGCAAGAACAGGGAAGAGAATCCCTGCAAAAATCTTGGAAGGATAAGAAGAAGGAGAAGTTCGATCAGAGGAGGAAAGGATTCAAACCTCCCTTCAATAGGAATGAGCCTAATAGAAGTCATCAATATCAGTAGGCTAAGGGTGAATCAAAGAAAGAAGACTCCTTGTGGAAAAGGGGAAGACTACCTATCCAATGTTGGGGATGCAAATAAGATCACATGCACAAGGATTTCCCACACAGAAAGGACAGAGTGAATCCTATGCACAACATCCAAGAGGCTACAATAGTCGAAGATATGGGAAGGATCTATGTAGCTTTAGATGATTGAAAAGCAGAGCACCGGTCCAATATGATCGAGGTGGAAGGTAAGATAATAAATCAACCTGTTGCTATTTTATTTGATTAAGGAGCAAGTCATTGTCACATTGATCCTAAAATAGTGGATAGATTACATTTGGAGAAAAGTAAGCTTGGAAAATCAAGTTTGGTTCAACTAGCCACTGGAACCAAAATGAGAATCCATGATATGGTAAGAGGATGTTCCATAAGTCTTAATGATGTGAATACAAATTATGACCTAAATATCATACCATTGGGGTCTTATCATATTATAATTGTAATGGATTGGTTGGAAAAACATCATGTTGTCCTAGATTGTCATAGCAAGACATTTACCTATCTCGATGAAGATGGAAAATAGAGCACTGTAAAAGGAGTTCCAAGACCCATCATTATAAGGGAGATTTTAGCCTTACAGTTGAAGATATGTTTTAGGAAATGATTTCAATTGTATGCAACTCATGTGGAAGATATAGAAAATACAAAGGGGCCAAGCCTTGAATATTTCTCGGTACTTTAGGAATTTGAAGATGTATTCCAAGAAATACCAGGGTTGCCACCAAGAAGGGAGATATATTTCTCAGTTGATCTAGTTCCTGGAGCTTCCCCGATGTCAAAAACACCTTACAAAATGAGCACACCAGAGTGAAAAGAATTACAAATGCAGTTGGAGGAATTGTTGAATAAAGGGTACATACGTCCAAGTGTTTCACCTTGGAGAGCACCGATACTCTTTGTCAAAAAGAAGGATGGAACCTTGAGGCTGTGTATTGACTTTCAACAACTGAATAAGTATACTATAAAGAACAAGTATACTCTACCTAGAATTGATGACCTCTTTGATCAACTAAGAGGAGCAAAGATATTTTTGAAGATTGACCTGGGGTTAGGATACCATCATGTAAGAATCAAGGAAGAAGACATTCATAAGAAAACCTTTAGGACTAGGTATGGGAATTATGAATTTGTAGTGGTTCCATTTGGACTGACCAATGCACCAGCTGTCTTTATGTGCTTAATGAATAGCATATTCAGAAATTATTTGGATAAGTTTGTCATAGCGTTCTTGGATGACATACTTAACTATTCTAAGTCGGAAGAGGATCATGAACATTACTTAAGACTGGTATTGCAAGTGCTGAAAGAACATCAGTTGTATGACAAGTTGGGTAAGTGTTATTTTTATCAAAAGAAGATCCATTACTTGGGACACATTATTTCAGAGCAGGGCATAGTAGTATATCCAAAGAAGATTGAAGCCATTAGAGGATGGCCAACACCCATAAATGTGTCAAAAGTCAAATATTTTATGAGATTAGCTGGTTACTACAGAAGGTTCATAGTAGGGTTCTCTAAGATTTCTCATCCCATCACTTCTTTGCAAAAGAAGGGAACTAAATTTGAATGGACACCTAAGTGTGAAGAGAATTTTAATCCGTTGAAGGAATTACTTACTAGTGCACCTGTGTTAAATATTTCTAACCCAAATGAAAGTTTTGTGGTATGTACAGATGCATGCAAGGAAGGACTTGGGGGAGTCCTCATGGAAAATGGACATGTCATTAGTTATGAGTCTAGAAATTTTAAGAAGCATGAGAGGAACTATGCCACACATGAATTGGAGCTTGCTACCATTGTCAACACCTTGATGATGTGGAGGAATTATCTCATGGGGAAGAGATTTGAATTAAGAACAAACCACATTGTTCTGAAGTACCTTTTTGAACAACCAACCTTGAATGCCAGAAAAACAATATGGCTGGAATTTTTAAGTGAATATGACCTCGATATCAAGCATATCAAAGGAAAAGAGAATAAAGTTGCCGATGCACTTAGTAGAAGAGTGCATCTCATGCATTCTACTACCGTCAGTATGTATCAGTCAGACTTGAAGAGCATAATTTTAGATGGTCTTGCTACATATCAACATTACCTACAGGTAAAGGAAATCTTACAACAAGGAGATGTACAACAAAAAATAAAGGAGTATGAGATAAAGGAAGATGGATTACTTATGCATACGAATATAATCTATGTTCCTAATTCTGGAGAACTGAGGAATTTGGTATTGAAGGAAATGCATGATGTTCCTTATGTTGGACATCCCGGTTACCAGAAAATGATTACAATAGTAAGAAGCCAATTCTTTTGGCTAGAAATGAAAAAGGATGTTGCTGATTACATCACTCGATGTATGGAATGTGAGAAGGTAAAGGCTGAGCATAGGCACCCAACAAGTTTGCTGCAACCATTACCAATCCCAGAGAAGAAATAGGAGGTGATAACCATTGATTTCATAACTAAATTACCCAAGACATCAATGAAAAATGATTCAATCATGGTGGTGGTTGACAAATTAACAAAGGATGCTCATTTTGTTCCTATAAAAACAACACATACAACTGCTAATATTGCAGAAATTTACATGAGGGAGATTGCTAGGTTGCATGGGATAGTTAGGACAATTGTATCAGACAAAGATAAAAAGTTTACCTCCAATTTCTGGATGGGATTGTTTAAAGGATTTGGTACAAAGATAAACTTTAGCACAACATACCATCCCCAATCAGATGGGAAAACAAAGAGGGTCAATCGAGTAATTGAAGATATGTTGAGAATGTATGTGATGGATAAGCCATCTAAGTGGGAAGATTAATTTCACTTGGTTGAGTTTGCATATAATAATGGGCATCAAGCTGTTATAACCCTAATTTTCACCAGACATGCTTACTTGGCATCAATCCATCTCAGATTCCTTATTTTCCAAATCACTGCTAAACAACTCTTCTTAAAAACCCCTTTTATAAGGACCCATGCGCCTTGATCCATTACTGAATGCGTGTACATGCTAGATGACCCAAGACAACCCGCGTGTACCTACAAAAGAACAGAAAAATGAAAGTTGCTGATGGAACACACATCTTTCGGTAAGTTAACTAAACCTTTCGGCCATGCATGACCAGTCACTCGACCAAATACCTAGCTTCTTCTAGCCTATAAAAGAAGGGTTAGGGGTCCCATTTGAAAGGAGGAGAATCATAGTAAAAAAACTATACCCGATTAAGCATTCCCTTTGTCCCAACCTTTAGCCATCCTTGTGCAAAGAGAAGTATAGATAAAAGCAGTTGGAAGATAGTGGAAGAAGAGCCTAGGACTAGGATCGAGGAGCAGTAGCTGACTTTATCATTGTAAGGTATCATTGTGAAGTTAATAAAAGAATTTCTTTTCCCGTCCTGCCATATGAGATTGTCATTATTGGAATATTGATTGTATGATTGATTAAATATCTAACCTGTTAGTTCATAGATCAAATGCATGTGGATTTCTTTGCTTGTCTTTAGTGAATGCAGGTCAACATTGGGAGGAGAGTTGCAGTCAAAGAATGACCAAGCGTGAAAAGAGATCGACATTGAACACGGAAAATAAGGTATGTCAACTTAATCTCTTGAGCCTTGTATTTACATATGAGTAATGGGGGTTTAGGCATGGGATGATGGTAAATAATAAGAATCTTTAGGTCATTTCTACATGCATGATAAAACCCTTAGTGCTAGTCCGTAGGAGGGATTTCCCACCCACAATAGAATTGGCGACCATACTGGGGATCTTTAGGGTTTCTGGGAATGTTTTTTCTTGGGTATTTTTAAGAACTGTTTTCATTTCTTGTTTTTAAAGTTTCTGCAAAAGTATGAGATAACAGAGATTTTGTTCTTCCGTACCAGTTATCTATGTTTCTATGCTTGACTACATTTTTTTTCAAGACCCACGAGGTACATGCGGCCTGTATAAGGTCTGGACGCGTGTACCAACTCCCTACCTTCCAATAGCCCGCGTGTACACGCTAGCTGAGGAAGTGTCAGTCACGTGTATGATTCCAAAAAAATTCTTTTTGAGAGGCAGTCATCCTCTCCCCTGTCAGAAACAATCCTTCTCAAGGGTTTTTTGGAACTCTTTCTAGTCTTGGTTGTTTGCAGTCTATAGCTTAGGTTTCACCTCATATTGGTTTGTTCTATGAAGTTTTCCTTAAATGGTTTTCCTTTTTTCTATTAAAGTAAGTGTCTAAGTCTTCAAGAGATCCTGGTTCTTAGTACCAATAGTCTCTGCCTGGGCTGGATTGCTTGGCCTTTCATTTGTCCTACGAGTTTTAGAGATACATGCGGCCTGTATAAGGCCAAAACGCATGTACACGCGCCCTGAATTTACACAACTCGCGTGCAAACACTTGCTGTTGAACTGTCAGCAAGCGTCTCTGCGGAGAAATTTTTTGTTTAAGGAGAGGTAGTCATCCTTTCCTTTGACAAGAGTTATACCTCTCAGGTTTTTGGGTCTCTATCATAGCGGTCAGTAACTTAGGTTTGGCCACAATAATAGCTTTCTTTTACATTAAAATTTTTTCCTCAAAATTTTCTTTTTATAGGGTTTTTAGACAAGTGTGAGAGTCTAGTTTTAATTTGCTTGTGTGTTATTTTTAAAGTGAATCTTTGCGATATGCGCTTAGGCCATAATTTTTCTTGGTTTTTACTTATTGATATTTTTCCTTTTTTCTTTGTAAGCATTCAAATAAAAAAAAAATCTTTTATTTTTTTTGTTTGGTTAAATAGTGTTGTTTTGCATTAGTAACCAGGGAAAAGTCTTTGCTTTCATAAGTTCTTGACGGTTTACTTAGATCATAAGTAGCTCATAGTCGAGTGAAATCCTTCTTTGAGTTTGTTGTTCAAAGATCTTAGAAAATTTTTCGTTTGAAAAGTTGTTTAAGATTTGAGTCAAGAGAAGTTATTTTGTTTCCATCTTTCTATTTATTTTTCTTTCATATTTCAAACATCACTAGTTTCACTTTCATAACCTTTGAATTAAGACAAGACACAAAAATTAATGATAAATCTAAAATTCATTAGACTTTTTATGTTTGTAGGGTTAACCAACTAGTTTAGGGTTAGGGCCTTGAATTAGGTTGGAGAGGAAACTCTTCAAGGCCATTAAATCAAACATTGGAGTCTGAGTTAGGGAGTGTCAAAGTCTAGTATCATGAAAGTTATCTGGGACCCCCCTCTAACATAGGGGATAAACACGAGGTAACGTGTGGAAAGGTAGTGGAGATAACCCCTCCAAAGATGGACCAATCGTAGTGGAGAACACATATAGAGGGCTTGTCTTGGGATCCTGTCGATCGAATTTTCCACAAAGCTTCATGGGTCTCGAATCCGTTCGAGCTCCTCATTTGTCTTCCGAACCACTTGCATTTGATACCCTTGACAGGTTTTGGTCTTGATACCCTGCTCATTGTGGTCTAACCGACTTTCGACTATACCCGCTTGGTGACTGTTCACGCGCTGGAAACCTAGTTTCCTATCTTTTTAGAGACATACACAGGTGACTGCGGGGTATATTGCGGTACCTAGGATAGACATCGGGCCACACTTTTCAGAGTATACCCAGAGGGTGCTTCCGTGTTCAAGTTTCACTTGCACCGGTAAGGTGCTCTAGTGTTGGTTGTTGTAACTATTCTTCCAACTAGTTTAGTGTTTGCTTGTTTTATCTTGAAGGGACCCTTTTAGTGTGTGTTGTTTTTTGAACGAATAGAAATCCCTAGTGTGTCTTTTATATTCTCACATAGTGGAGGATCACAAGCTCCACTAGTCACGAAGGCTTCTGTGCCTATCCCTAGTTACACTGGAGCCACCTCCGCCACCACTAAGGCGAAAGCTAGACCAACAAGGGTCTTTTGAAGCGACTGGGTCACAAGAAATTGTACCCGACCAACATCTGGAGGAAACGACCGTTTTAGACTTTGGAGTGAAAGCTCTTGGTCCATCTAAAACTCCAACCACTACTATTTCGGCACCCATCATTGTACCAATTCTCCCTTACGAGTGCTAGACAGTGTTGCACGTAGCAATGGAAACAAATGCTGCCACTTCTTCTGGGAATTCTTTAATTCCCACTACGGTTGTCACCACAAGGGATTTTCCACCTCCTAACCCACTGTCACTAGTCTGAGCCACCATGGTCTCGACCGCCTCTGCCTCAAATAGTGGTCCAATCCCTTCTATGGTAGAGACCACTGCCCCTTTCACACTGACTGCGATAGGCCCTCCGTTATCATACGAGATGCCTAGCTCAAGTACACGTCCTGTACTTTCCTACTCCACTTTACACAATTTAGGTCTGGGGGTAGGGAGCTCTAACGCTCCTCTGCAAGGACACATGGGGGGAACTTCATCTCCTTTTAATGCTTTCCCTTATGGGGGAGGTCATATACCTCCTTCATCCCCTTCGCTTCGTGGCACCGACCAACAATCCACTGGGCCACCCATGCACCATAGTTTATTTGGAGTAGGGAGTCAAGGACCACCTTCTCATAATATGCCAGTTGGTTCGACACCAGTTTCTTTGTTTGGTGCATTTGGTAACAACGCTTTCTTGTCAGCTACTTTCTTGACTGAGGGAAACCCCAGTTACAGACAACCTATTCCTATGCATGGTACTATTCCTGGACAGAAGGAAAACCTAGGAACTTCTTCCGCATCAGAACCTTGGAATTCTTTGCAGGGATTAGTTCCCTTGTCAGGAATGCCAATATGGGGCAATTATTTTCACAACCAATGGAACCCCAGACAAGTTACTATACATATTTCCATGGGATCAACATGGGGCAACCCTTCCCAAAGTCCTCCGAATGTAATGCATGCCCAACCATCTACATCCTATTTTGGAAATCAACCGATGATGTCTCCTCACATGCAAAACCCGTACGCTGGTCATGGCCATGGTTTTTACTAGAACCTAGGCCAACTACGAAACTTTTCTTGGCAACCTGGTGCTAGTCAAACTCCAGGTCCCTTTTTCCATGGTTATCACCAACAACCCAAACTACCTTTCCTAGAAACCTTGCATTTTCTAGACTTGACAAGGTTGTTGAATGACCCTATCTGTCATGATCTGCGTTGGCCCCCTATGCCGATGAAGTTTCCTCTGGACATACCAAAGTTCGAAGCCAAGCCTAACGAATATATGGGAGATCATGTGACCACCTTCCATATTTGGTGCTTGTCTAGCTCATTAAAATACAACTCTGTGTAGTTGCGATTGTTTCAACGTACTCTCATTGGGAGTGCCATGAAATGGTACATTGGGCTCGACCGATCAAGATACTCTTCCTTCGGTGAATTGGCAATACATTTCCTAAACCATTTCTAATTACTTGTGATATAGGATGCTGGCACAAAATTGCTGGCCAATTTTGCACAGACAAAAGCAGACCATATCTCTGATCACATCCGAGACTGGAGATGCCATAAGAGTTTAATTAAGGTTCCAGTCCCACCAACATTCTTGCTTGAGTGGTTCCTTAAGTATTTGGTCCCACAGTTATCCAAAGACGTCACGACGTCAAGAGTGTTTTCTGAAGAAGATGCCATCATGAGAGCCCAACAAATTGAGCTAATCTACTCTCAGTCTGGTTTATTATATGAGATCTTTCCAGATGCCCCATGCTCAATACTTGATAAAACAAGACAAAGAGCTAGACCACATGCCGATGGTATTGTTGGTTCAGCACAAACAAAGCCTACTAAGAAACTGACAAAGCAATTGCAACAATTGTCTATACAACACACAACGACCAACCAAACTACTGTTTTGGCTGCTCCCCCTACCCAAACGTCAGATGTACACATAGTGCAATCGACAAATCCAAAGGCCACCCAACAACCCGAAGGAAAAAAAAAACAATGAAAGAAGGGTAAGGGGGATAAGAAACCCACTAATAATGATGGTAGGGGAAATACTGAGAAATGAAAGGCGAGGTATCCGTGCAACCTGTGCACGGAAGACCACCTGACCCACCAATGTCCTTGGCTTGCAGAGGCCCAAAAGTTTGTGACACAACAACAACCTATTGTGTTAACCAATCCATTTCAACATAGGAAAAACCTAACCCAAGCCTCTATAGGTGCGGAAGGGGGCAGTCAAGGACCCTCTCTGTCTTCGAACAATACCGCATCCGCAAATGTGTATATGATGAAGGGTGATTCTTTTATATCGACTAGAGCACATGACTACAGTAAACCAAGCACTTCTGAGAAGGGAAAAGAAGCCGAACTCCCATTCTTCCTCTCTATATAGAGAATACTTTGGGTGAAACAATGACACACATCCCAAAATGAACGTTCAAGAAAGCTTCTCACAACCCAAATTCAAGGGCCACCCATAACTATTCTGTGGTGGAGGATTTGTCTCAAACCCCTTGTGTGATGTCCACTTTGGAGGTCCTCCAAAGCTTCCCTTCCCAGAGGAAATATTTGTTAGCCGCTTTAGGATCTACCAAGACTTGTAATCCAGGTACAATCATGTTGGATACAATCAACTTAAAACCTTGTCTGCCTTACCACGTAGCATTTCAAATAGTAGTGGTTCAACCCAAAAAATATTTTACTTGGAACATTTTCTGTACGGTGGTTGATGAGGGAACCTCGACATGTGTTATGTCATTGACATGTTGGAAGGCCATTTGCTAGCCCATTTTGTCTTAGTCACCTACTCTTCTCACTACTTTCGACGGTCGTTCATTCCGACCACATGGTATCATTCCCTCTTTCCCCATGCAGTTAGGAGGGAAGACCATGTGCATCGAGGTAGAAGTAGTTGACGTATCCCTCAACTACAATCTTTTGTTAGGAAGGAGTTGGACTTATGCCATGCAAGCAGTGGTTGCTACAGTTTTCCGGGTCTTGTTGTTTCCAAATGAGGACCAGATTGTAACCATTGATCAATTGTCTTTCTCCAGACCTGATCCTTCATTAGGGGTATCCGCGGTCCTGATGATTGATAATCCCCAACCCGGCATAGTCAATGTAGGGGTTGGTTTGTGCCCATCTTTTATGGGTACCTTTGATTACCCGCCCCCTCAAGGCGATGTCAAGTTCATATCCTACCACCATAAGGTTGAGATTTTCCAAGTTTCGTCGTTTCGCACAACTTACTTCAATGATCCATGGATACTTCCTTCCCCATTGACACGATAGAAGGGACGGGGCACCCTGACATGTCCATGCCCTTGTCCACAGCTGAAGTAGAGTACTCTTTAGTCCAACAAGCTTTGACCGACACAGATCCAACTTCTTCACAAGAGTTAGATCTGCTTCTAGAGCCTATTTGGGCTCAAGGCTCTCTCACTGATACCGATTCGTTATACTTAGTATTGCCTTCCGATGAAGCAATAATTGAAGAAATGACTAGTCCAGACAAACCCTGGGATGATCTCCATCATAGATCATACTTCCTCCTAGAGTTAAGCATAATCGAAGCCGAAGAATTCACCTTGACTATGACTGGAGATAGGTCTTGTCGTATTAATCCCTTATCTACACATGAGGTTTATGTCGAGGGTAATATGGACACTATCGCTGAAACCATACCTATTAATATCTCCAAAACCCATGGAATCATGGAGAATGGTTTCGTCAGAGCTGACTGTTCCCCCAGAGAGATTCAAATCTACACATATCTATTTAAATAATTTCGCGACGTTGTTGCCTAGTCTTATGAGGAAATGCCAGGCATTGATCCAAAAATAGTCGAACATGAAATCACAACTTATCCGAATGCCAAGCCTATTCGACAGAAGCTTTGTCTAGTCAATCCTAGGAAAGAAGTAGCCATTAAGGTTGAAGTTGAGAAACTTCTAAAAAATGGTTTTATCTATCCTATCCATTTGACCCAATGGGTGTCAAATCCTGTGCCGGTCAATAAGAAATAGAGCACGATTCATGTATGTACGAACTTCCGTGATTTGAACAAGGCCTGTCCAAAAGATAATTTTCTGACACCATTCATCGACCAGATAATTGATGAATGTGTAGGTTGCGATGCCTTTTCTTTCATGGATGATTTTTCGGGATATAATCAAATACAAATCAAACCTGAAGACCAGCACAAAATGAAATTCATTTGTCCGTGGGGTACATTCACGTATCGCAAGATGCCCTTTGGTCTCAAAAATGATGGAGCGACCTTTCAGTGGGCCATGTATTTTTCTTTCCATGATCTCAAGCATATAGTTGAGGCCTATTTAGATGATTTAGCATCTCGATCTCACAAGAGAACGAATCATCCCACACACCTCCGACTTATCTTTGAGCGATGTCGCTACTTCCGGATTCGCTTGAATCCAAACAAGTGCAACTTTTGTGTAACATCAGGACGTTTGTTAGGTTTCATAGTGTCAACAACAAGGATCATGGTCGATCCTCTCAAGGTTGAGGCAATAGTTCAGTTGCCTCCCCCACACATAATCCTTCAAATTTAGAGTCTCCAGGGAAAGGCAAATTTTTTAAGGCGTTTCATCGCCAACTATGCCGAGATCACAAAGGGATTTATGCGCTTACTGAAGAAAGACATTCCTTTTTATTGGGATGATTCCGCTCAACACTCCTTTGAAGCATTAAAACATGCCCTCACAGCTACCCCTCTTCTTCGGCCACCCAACTATAACAAATATTTCTTCTTATACCTGGCTGTAGCAGAGTCAACCATTAACATGGTCTTAGTTTAAGAAGATGATTTTTTCTCAGAATATGTGATCTCTTACCTAAGCCGAGGCCTAGTCAGACCAGAACTCAATTATTCTCATATTGAAAAACTTTTGTTGGTAGTAGTCCATGCTATTCAACGGTTCTGTCATTATGTCCTATTTCATAAGACCACCATCATTACCATTGTGAATCCGTTTCAATATGTGTTGACACGACGGGTAATAGGCAGAAAGATTAGTATATGGATAGTCATCCTTCAGGAACTCGACTTAGATTTTGTTTTAGCAAAATCCAAAAAGTCATTGGTCTTCGTAGAACTTGTTTTAGAACTTTCGGTTGAGTCAGGTGATGTTATGCCTGAGGAGTCGCCTATCAGAGGAGATATGTTTTTGATCACATCTTCGGATCCCTAGTATGGAGATATACTTGTCTATCTCTAGACTTTGAAGTGCCCCATCTCTACTTCTCGTGATGAGCATCACCGTATATGCTATCAGGCTAAGAATTATCTTATACTCGACGATACAATGTATCGAAGAGGTGTAGACTGTATCCTGCGCCGATGCCTCACTCACAAAGAAGAAGTTATTGTGCTTAATGATTGCCATACCGAAGCATGTGGTAGTCATTTTTCTGGGTTGGAAACAACCCAAAATATTTTACGAGCATGGTACTTCTGGCCGACACCAATCAAAGATTGTATCGAATCTGTCAAGAAGTGCCATCCGTGTCAGATATTTTCTCGGAAGATGAGGGCACATCCCGCTCCCATGTTTCCTATCATCAAAGTTGGTCCCTTCACTAAGTGGGGGATTGATTACACTACATGAAACCCTCCTTCAGCTAGGGGGTACCATTATATCATTGTAGCCGTAGACTACTTCACGAAGTGGGTCGAAGCTATGCCAACGTTTAAAGATGATGGGGAGACTGCAACTCGCTTTTTATTCAACTAGATAATAACAAGGTTTGGTGTCCAAAGAGAGATTGTCACTGACCATGGAATTCACTTTCAGAACCAGATGATTATCGAGTTAACATCAAATCTTGGGTTGCAGCAAGAATATTCATCACCCTACTACCCCCAAGAAAATGGTCAGGTGGAAGCTGTAAATAAATCTCTTAAGACCATCCTACAATGAACGATCAACTCAACCAAGTCAAATTGGAATTTTATGTTATACTTGGAATTATGGGCTTACCAAACGTCTTTTAAGACTGCAACCTGTTTCTCACCTTTTCAACTCATTTATGGGCTGGAAGCAATCTTGCCTA
Organism: Picea engelmannii; assembly: GCA_009831015.1. Taxonomy (NCBI): domain Eukaryota; kingdom Viridiplantae; phylum Streptophyta; class Pinopsida; order Pinales; family Pinaceae; genus Picea; species Picea engelmannii. The sequence goes on along the minus strand of ML782380.1, from coordinate 141,166 downwards.
TAGAATTTCAGATCCCATCCCTAAAATTGGCAGTACAGTTATTGCCAGACACTTCAACACTTGAAGAATGGTTATTATACCTTGAGAGGCTCAATGAGCAGCATCGTGATGCGTCCCTGGCCAATGAGGCTCACACGCATAAAGTCAAGTGTTTGTATGATCGGTCTGTTCATCCTTGGGTTTTCTCTAAAGGCAACCTTGTCCTAGTCTATGACCAAGATAAGGACACCCTGGGGGTAGGAAAATTCAAACCCATGTGGTTCATACCCTTCATCATAAAAGAGGTTCTTAAAAAGGACACTTATCGTCTCATTGACTTTGAGGGAAATGCTTTGGCGGAGCCTAGAAATGGGCTCTACCTCAAGAAGTATTACTCATAGGTAGGTCACCTTGGGTAACTTTTTGTACCATATGTATAGTCTTTGTACTATTACTTTCTAGTTTCTTTTAGTATTATGGGCGTGTCATTTTTGATGTTATCTTTTGTCACTGTGGCAGATCCTAGGTGAATCAAAGGTGTTCATTGGGTACACATATGGTGCTAGCCAGAACACTTGGAGGCTTGCCTCCACAGCTTGGGTAATTTTTACACCTCCAGGCCAGTTATTATCTTCCAGAGGTATATGCTTAGGTGACACCACAAACAATGTCGTCGAGTACAGTGTAGTTATTGAGTTGCTTCATGACGCCCTGTCATTTGGTATCTCTCATCTCCGGGTCTATTTAGACGCTCAAATGGTTGTGTCTTAGTTAAATAGAGTCTACCGTGTTCATGATCTGACTTTATATCAACAATTCGTTAGGGTACGTCTCTTAGAACAAAGCTTTGATTATATTACATATTTTCATGTTCCTAGGAGATTAAACCAAGTTACAGATACTCTAGCTAATCAAATTTTAGACTAGCATCTCGCACACGTATAAAATGACATACACATAAACATGTAAATACATTTTTAAAGGAAAATATGATCCATAAGACACAAAAAGACATAAAAATCCATATATAATATCATAATCATCAGAGTACATAGGTGGATGCGAGCACCTCAAAAATATGACCAGTAATGAGTCATAGGGATTATGCCCTCAAAAAATATTTACAAGTAGTTCTCTCGGCACGTGAAAAGTCTATACTAACTAAGGTCAGGGCCTGTGGGCCTTGTTGTAATGATCAACAATGTTTTCCAAATGCTGAAATAGTTGGACCCACGTCCTTGGTGCCCCCACTACATGAGGCTGCATAGATGGTGGCAAATCCTCAATCTCTGCCATAGGGACTATACGAGTGAGTGAGGTAAAGTTTCACTCAAATTGTCTCAAAACCCTCTCAGCCTCATCGGCTGGAAGCTCTCCTTCTGCTACTAGTCCCCCTGCGGCGACAGGTACGGCCCCTGGCTGAGGACGACGCCTGTTCCTTGCATAATCCATAGGTCACACTGGTCCCACATCTGCACATAATAGACACATATCTGTCAAATACTCTGGTATAAAAAAAATGATATATATAAAAAACAACATAAAAATTACATATGTTTCACAAAAAAAAAAAATAAAAAAAAAATGATGCAAACTTACCCATCTCTCCTCGCCAGGAGGTACCGGTATCTTAGGGTCTCTCGAGAAATCAATCCCAGCATAAGGGTAATCCTCTATGACTGGGATCTGTCATGACAACCAAGCAAAGAAGTCATCATCAAAGGACTCATTGGTCCTTCCACCACCCTGTCATGGCAGTAATATTTCCCATATGCAAACCGTAGGAAGAGAGGCCTGATGTCCTCGTACCACCACTTGAGGACTGAAACTAGGAACTCTTTTGAAGAAGAAAGATCATAGAATCATCCCAAACCTGAAGTTCCTCTCTATCCACAACTGACAATCTTTCAGTTGCCTCTTCATACAATCCAGCAGTGTAGTGCTCCAGTCAAATATCTGTGCATTTAAGCACTGGATTGCACAGTTCATTTGTGAACAATACACCTGATGTAGATCTGTAGAACCAGTCATCCGCCCAATAAGAAACACAATCACCTATAGTGATAAATCAATGATCTTTCTTATTGGCACCTGAGAGATCGATCGATCTGTACCAACCTCACAATAAAGTCCTATCAATTCTGATATGTTATGAGGCCCCGAAGGAAATGTCTGAAAATTGACTAGTTCCCCTCTCCTGGAGAGGCTAGTCAAAAAGTATATGTCCTCTGTAGTAGGCACCAGTGACTGCCCCTCTAACATAAACGCCTCTGCGTCGGGATGCCAATAATCAACCAAGGCATTCAATAGCCTAGTTTGTTCTCGCATAAAAGGACATAGGAAGAATTTTAGCAGCCCACATTGCATTAAGGCAACAATAGCATTGGGGTCTTCCCCGACCAATGCACTAATATTCTCATGCTCTCTTTCCCTCCAGTGAACATACATCCTGCAAAAACCAAGTTTAGGAGGGTTAACGCTTGCTTTTTATGTCCCGTCCATTTGAAGCATGTGGGCCCTGTTATGATTACAACGGATGGTTATCTGAGCCCATTTGAAGCCTTGTATGGTAGGACATGCAATACTCCAGTGAGTTGGGACAACCCAACATATAGAGTGGTACTTGGGCCAGAGTTTCTTAAGGATATGGAAGAACAGATGGTTAAGATCAAGCAAAATTTGAAGGTAGCTCAAGATAGGCAGAAAGTTTATGCAGATAAGAGAAGGAAAACTAGAGAATTTAAAGTAAGGGAGCATGCACTTTTGAAAGTGAAGCCCAAGAAAAGATCCTTGAAATTGGGTAGTTGTACAAAGCTGGCAGCCAGATTCTGTGGTCCATTTGAAATATTGGATAGAATAGGGCCAGTTGCACACATGCTTGCATTGCCTGCTTCCATGAATGTGAAAAATGTATTTCATGTCTCTTTAATAAAGAAATATGTACATGATCCTAACCATGTTATTGATTGGCATCTGATTCAAGTAGAGATAGAGGGAGACTTTCAGGTTCAACTAGTGCAGGTATTGGACAGAAAGGTCAAAATGCTCCGGAATCAAGTTATAGAGTTGGTAAAAGTGAAGTGGACCTACTACGGTCCTGAGGATGCTACATGGGAGCATGAATATGCCATGTGGGTAGAGTACCAACAAATTTTTGAATAAAATTTGAGATTTTGATCTCTATTTTGTACATGCACCGAGGACAATGCCAAAATAAGGGGGAGGGGATGTAACACCCTGGGTTTTGAACCCCCATTTTAAATAATGTATTGTTACAATGATGAGAGGACAGAGTGGCCAAATAATTATTAAAAAGGATAGTGTGCCCAATAAATGTAAAGTTTGATCATTATTAATAATAAATACATCGCTGGATGCTAGACGGACAAGGGCTAGAGTTATAGGGGCTATTATTCCACAAGAGAGGGGGCTTGAGGGGATAAATGTGATTTTCTATTCTATTTACCCTTTTGTCTAAGGGAAAGGATCAGTTACATGAGCTTCTTGGGGGAGGCCAGGAGGTTCTTGATTCCCCACAAAATACTTAAACCCGCCCCTGGACTGTTGGGGGGGTTGGCTGATTTCTCTTTCACTCATTCGATCCTTCATCCATTTATGCGTTCATTAAATTTCTCACTCATTCATTCATCCCATCCTTACCTATCACTCATTGATCCATCCTCACTTGCGTCTTGGATTGGGAAAGGGAAATGAACTGTCAAAGATTAGCCACAATATTGTTGGCTGTAGAGGTCACTGGTGTAATCCAGCCATGACTTGAGGCCTGCATATATGAGATGTGTTGGCCCGTGTCCAACCTTCTTTACAACTATGAGTCATGAGAGTTCCAACATTGAGATTCTAGACTAGTCACGCTGGAGCCCCTGGAAGGAGAAGGACTTCCCGAGGGACTGCATGGAAGAGAAGGGTGGAGGTCCATTCTCTTAGGTGGTGCAGGCTAGGTAGAAGAGAGATGGGTACTTGGATTGTTGTGACTGTTGGGAAATCCTATGAGAGATTTAGTGCTGACTGGTTTGGGGAAGCCAAGTAACACTCTGGAACCATACTTGTGGATTCATATCCCTGGCTCGGGTGTGACACTGCTGTTGAGATTTGGAGTAGTAGTTTCTACGATTGGGTGGAACGTCCTTGGTCTGTAGCCAGTTGGTGTCATCTTTATAAAGATAAGTGCTCTCTACTATGGTATTATTTACCTGTATATGAATGTATTCCACTGTGTATTTATTTATCGTTTAATTGAATCTTTAGAATATGCATGCTTGCTGGTTATTGATGTGCATGTTGTTAAATATTTTCTTTTTATGCATACTTATTAATTTAAAAGGTATCAATAAGAGAAATAAGTCAAAGGGTGGGCTTGAAGGTGGCGTACCCCGACCTGTAGGTGGTCGAGGTGTGTTACACCTCACTATTGTAGAAACTTTGTTCCTGCAGTCTCAATAGATACCTTGGGTGAGACTTCATTTGCACATGCAGGTGATGCCAAAAGGGCCTTTGTTTGAAGGGGTTTGTTGTTCAAAGATAATTCAAACCTAGGGTCTTACAACTATACACAGTACCAAAAAATGGTTCCGTTGTCGGGACTTAGATTATGTGATTACAAGAATGTTTTGGAGGATGACTAAGAAGGAAATCTCAAAATGGTTAGAAAGGAAGGAATGTGGGTTTTCTTGAAGAGAGAATAGAAACCATAAGATAAGTAAAAAATAATGGATGCAAATGTATGTATACACAGAGTTGCATGAAATTTTATTTGGATAATTTCCAATTATTCTGATGGAGTGGTTAGAAATATTAGTGGAAAATACTAGAAGGTATTGAAACACAACACTAAGGAATCAGACCCTTGAGTTGGTAAGAAAACTGAATTATGTAAGTAATAACACTTCTCGCGCAATTGATTTCTGGTTGGATACCATATTGGGAGGATATATTACAGAGTTCACAATAGATTGTATCTAGTTATATTTCAAAAAGGGACTTCTTCAAGGGTGCGCGAGGAAGGTTCATGAAATTGTTGGGTACTTGAATAAAGATGATGTTGTGTGACAAGTGCATGATGACAATGGAATCCGACTGCTAAGGGGATTCATGCACATAGAGGAACTAGGGGATGAAAAGAGGATAGTCTGAGGACAAGAGAGAATGAATGAAGTGATAAAGAAGGAAGGGAGGGACTGAGGATGCAAAGATCCAAAGAAGGTATACCAAAGGAAGAAGACGAGTTTGGAGAACTATGTAGAGGAAGGAGGTGCAAGAGACGAAATACTGGAGTTGAGAAAGGAGAGCTGCAAAGTGAGCCAGAGGGGAGAGGACCTTGTACAATAATCCAAATCATGGAGACACCACACATAAGAAGATAGGAAGAGGAGTTACTACCTAGTCCTATAATATAAGAGCCATTAATTCCTACTAAGGTCGAATCCTGTGTTGAATCCATGACCCCAAGTGCGTCACCACAATTAGAAATAACAATTGAAGACTGATCAAAATCACTTATAGTTAGAAATGGAGGAAATAGTAGTAACAATTAGAGTAGTGGAAGTAGTGCACAATGTCAGAGTCAACCAACATCAATAAGAAGAGGGACTACACAAAGAAACTTGGTAGGGGTAGACAACACCCTCAAACTACATGAGTTCCAAGGAGTGGGGTCATAGGACCCATAACAACATCTGTTTGTCTGCGAGAAAATTTGGGCTACTAAGAATGTCCATGATGAGGTTGTGAAGATCGCATAGTTGGAAACACAATTTAGAGGCTGTATGCTAGTCTGGTACATGAATCTACATAGTACCACGCTTACAGGATAGGCCAGGAAATTGGCAAAGATAAGACAAGCATTTCTAAAATAGTTTAATAAGCCAAAGTAGGAGTCACGGTACATTACAAAACTAAAGGAGATTAAATAGGTGAAAATAGAGTCAGTATGGGACTTCGATCAAAGGTTCAAGGACCTAATGAGAAGGCTTAATTTCTAGATTCCTGATCAACAACATTAAGAATGGTTTATTGCAGGACTTCTAACACATTCAAAGGCCATTGATTCAACAAAAGTTTGCATCGCAACTTGAGGCTCTGGAAATTGAAATGTGTTATCACATGATGTTGTCTAGAGTCGTATGAGTTCATTGTTGGTACCTATGTCTGTATCTTTTCCCTGTCCCCCTCCCCCTCTCACAGACCAAGTCTTAAGTTTTTTCCCCTTCGACTGGTAAAATCGTTTTTTGTTTGCCCTTGTTCATTTGTGCACCCTGATTTCCCTTGATCTGATTTCTGAAAGAAGTCTTGGCCCAAAGCCTTTTCTATTTTTCTCTAAGGTTAAGCACTCATCCCCTTTTTTTTGCAGTCACTTATCTCCCTGTTTTTCCTAGCCCACAACAAATTTGTCCAGGTCCTTGTTTACATAGGCCACAACCATGGACACAAAGCGCATCTTTCATAACATCTTGATTCGGGCTCGAAGCGCAAGTAGCAAGAAGTTTGAATATTTCAACGACAGAGATTCCAGGAGAAGTTCAGATCAGCGACTCATGGGCATTCAAAATTTCAAAGTTGCATGAAGTATAACACATTGAAAACCCCGAAGCCCGAAGCAAGCATGAGCCATAGATCTTAAATGGGACACATGGAGGTAGATCCCTCACTTTGAAATTTGACGCTCCCGAGGATTGTGGGAGTTAAGCATTGAGAAGTCCTGAAGAGATGAGGTGCCGAAGTGCCAGAGTCCTGAAGCGCCAAAGAGCCGAAGATTTGAGGCCTAAAGTCAAAGATCAAGCACATGATAAGTCTCAATCACCGGATCTCATTGGGAGAGATCGACGGTGGGGATTTTTTTGCGAAAGTACGGACTCCGAAATATTGTTAAAGTTATTCATCCAAAGGCCTGAAGTCCCGAAACCTGAAATGAGCATGAGCCATTGATCAAAAGAACACACAACACTAGATCCTAGCTATGAATAAAGTCACCAGATCTGAGCTACGAAGAAAGTCACTGTGGGATATTTGGATTGAGGAGTGAAAAATTTTCTGGTTCTCAAAATCCAAAGGAAATCTAGACCAGAGATCTTGAGGGGCACGTGGTGATGAGAATAGTGGATTCACAACCTCGTGAATCAGAGGATTTGCATGAATCAATGTGTAAGATCCTTGAAAAGTGAAATCTTGAAAGCACCTTTGGAGATGAGTGCCAGTTCATGGCCCCAAGTCGTATGAAGGAAATGTGTAGTGGATAAGAAGCTGGCACCATAAGCTTTGGGAGCGCGGAGAAAAAGGTGCGGATTTCACAAAATCTGTACCAGAGGTTGAGGACGCCCGTGTTGGTTACAGAGTGAGATCATCATGGTTTGAAGGTGCCGGGTTGACTTGAAGAACTACTAGCAGTGCATGACAGCTCCTTGAGTTTTCAACCTCGTCCCGATCCCAATAAAAGGTTAGTTAATTAAGGAGGAGCGATGGTTAAAACCTCGTCTCACTCCATAAATAGAAACCATGGAAGGACTGGCCGTGGAGGCAGAATGTCATCACGAAGTTCCCATGTGGATGGATTTCCCTGCAAGCCCATGCTGATTCGAGCTCATGTCTAACAGAAGGATGCATGCACAATCTGATAGAAGAAGACATAGATGGAAAGCCTTAAATGCAGTGGCCCGATCGCGCTCCTGATGGTCACGAGCAGTTCTGAGTATAAATAGGTTGTTTTAATATTTTGTTATGGTCATCAACTGGTTGAGAAGAGCTCCCTATTTTGTAATATTTTGATGCCAGAAGCTGTTCTTTGGTCATGTATCAAATTTGAGACTTCCATATTAATAGAAGTAAGTTTCTCTCATATCTTTGTAAAAAATATGCTAAAACACTTGGGCATGGAGGATCCAGTCGAGGGTTGTGATGTTGTTGTAATGTAGGTTTGATTATAGTAGTGTCGTGACCAGTTTTAGTCATATTCTTTGTTGTCTTATTCCCTCTTACACTGAATGGCTCAGGCATGGAGGATCCAGTTGAGTTATTATAGTCACATTATGATGTAGGTTTGATCATTATGCTACTGTGATTGCATTGTTTGAACATATTTTAGTGTCTGAATCTTAAGATCAAGAGAAGTCTTGAGCCTAAGTTTCTCTTCACCAAGCTGCTTGAAAGCTGATGACCACAACAATTTTTTTCACCTCTCCCACTAATTCTTCCATCTGCTCACCTTTAAACTCAATTCACTAACTGAAGTTAATGAGGCCCTCACTTCTCTGTGCATTTCCTACCTAGTTTCTATGTTAAATTCATTCTGGTACTGAGTTTTGTCCATTTTACCTCCATTCATAAATCAAACATCCACCAAACACTCTGATGGGTACTAGGATTATCCTCTCACAAGCTGAGGGTGACTGTCAGTGCTAACATTCGTGGCACCATTGTTGACGATGAATTGAAGACATTTCCCTAGGTAAGAACAACAAAGAAATTATGATTCTGAAGGTGCATCAGATATCAATTACTTGAAGATTGCAGCTTGCACTTGGAGACTCCAATGTTTCAGTTGTGGCTCCTAAAAATGGACACAGGAGGTTTACTCCACATCCACCTCTGGCTACACCTGAAGCTGAATCAGAGAGGATTATTAAGACAAGAGATCTTTCTCAAGAAGTCTTTTTGCTATTGTCCCATATTGAAAATCCCCCTGGGAAGAATGACATTGTGAAGATCCAGTTTTAGATGGTGAACTAAAGCTGGACACATTGTTTTGACTGATTATATTTCACCATGGTGACTCCACTATGCAGAATCTGTTGGTGACTCCACTGAAGGGAGGAAAATCAAATGGATATATAAGCTATCCTGGCCAAGAGGTTTTCCCCATTCAACTTCTCAGCTATAGACGGTTTTCCACATCCAGTGCCGGCTATAAATGAATGGGATGATTATCTTCTGAGATTCAGAGGAAGCGAGCATGACCATCCCGGTGAGAACTTATTCAATTTTCATATATATGCATGCTTGAGCATGATTTTGTTCACGAGGATGTCTTGATCAAGATGTTCATATTTTCTTTAGAGGGATATGCTCGTGAATGGTGTCAATCTCTCCTTGCTACTAGTATCCATTCTTTGAATGATTTCATGATGCTTTCAATTCATATTATGAGAATATTTACCTGTCTCATATTATTTTATATGATTGTTGTAGGAAGTTTTCATTCCACATCTTACAGATGATAGAGCCTTTCTCGTGTGTTGAGTTTGGTGAAGATCTGATTAAAAGAGAAAGTGAGGACAAAAGTCAGTATTTTGTAGTTGTGGATGAAATATTTTCTCTTTCTATTTCCTGAGAAGAAGGCCTTCCATATATGATTAATGATAGTGTTGAAGATTGCATAGCCATAGATGTATCATATTCTTCCTTTGATACCCCTACTGTCTCGGATTTAAAAGAAGAGATAGTTGTGGAGAAGGATTCTTCTCTTTTCCTTCAAGAGGTTTCCCATGATGTATTTTCACCTAGGATTGAAGAGAAAATTCCAGAGGTCACTCATATTTTTTTGCAATATAAAAGAGTTTTGCACTCACCCATCTTTGACGAGTACTCAGAGGAAGAAGAGTAGATCCCTACCTTACATTTGTTGACTTGGGGAGAAACTAGTCTGTGTATGACATCTATGAATCAGATTCCGATTTGGATATGAAATATTTCCAAGACCATACTATAGATCCTTTTCCTTTATACATTAAGGAAAAGCATTGTGTGGAAATCAACCATTCTGGGTCCGCAGAAAACACTGAGAAGCATGTTAAGGAGAAACACTCATTCATTGATATGCGTGAAGAGATATATTACCCTCAACTAGCTGATGTTATCAGAGTAGACAAAGAAGAAGTGGATCAACAACCTGCATCCACCTTTCACTCACCTATGCTTGCCACTTACATTCAGCCAGATGTGAGAAACAATAAGACATAGTATTCTTTATGTTGCCAACCCAGTAAGCTTTATCACATATTTTATGACCATGTAGGGGAGTTCATGGAGTTGCATTTTTTCCAAGTATTGAAGCCACCAAACTTTGTCTTACTTTCAACATTAGGAGGAGAGGTACAAAATGTAATCGATTTTTTGTCACAGTTTCATTATCTTTTATTGATCAACGAAAAAGTAAATAAGTTTTCAATTAGGAGGTTACTTGAATGGCTCTGGTGGAAGTTCACTTTCACCTAGCACTTTGCAAAAATCAGTTAGCCCAGGATTGTACATAAATAAGCTCCTTTTGCATCCCATGTGTTTGTTTTCATTTTTATTTTTAGTAGAATAATGTATATATATCCCCATTTTCTTCAGCGTCATTTCGAGCTTGAATCCATAGCCCAACAACTAAGGCACTGGAACTATGCATTCTTGGCAGCTCGCAGGGAGCATGCCATCCCTTATGGAGCCAAATGTTATCACATGATGTTGTCTGGAGTCGTATGTGTTTGTTGTTGGTACCTAAGTCTGTATCTTTTCCCTGTCCCCCTCCCCCTCTTGTAGGCCAAGTCTTAATTTTTTCCCCCTTTCGACTGGTAAAATAATTTTTTGTTTTCCCTTGTTCATTTGTGTGCCCTGATTTCCCTTGATCTCATTTCCGAAAGAAGTCTTGGCCCAAAGCGTGTTCTATTTTTCTCTAAGGTTAAGAACTCATCCCCTTTCTTTTGCAGTCACTGGTCTACCTATTTTTCCCAACCCACAAAAAAGTTGTCCAGGTCCTTGTTCACACAGGCCGCAATCATGGACACAAAGAACAACTTTCATAACAACTCATTTTGGGCTCGAAGCGTAAGTAGCAAGCAGTTTTAATCTTTCAGTGATGGAGATTCCAGGAGCAGTTCAGATCAACGAATCACAGGCATTTAGAATTTCAAAGTTTCACGAAGTATAATGCCATTGAAAACCTCAAAGCCCAAAGTGAGCATGAGTTGTAGATATTAAAGGGGACATGTAGAGGTATATGCCTCCAGAATTTGGTGCTCCAGAGGGTTGTGGTAGTTAAGCATTGAGAAGTCCCAAAGAGTCGAGGTGCCAAAGTGCTAGAGTCCCGAAGCACCGAAGTGCCGAAGTGCGGAAGAGCCGAAGAGCCAAGGCCCGAAGTCAAAGATCAAGAACATGATAAGTCTCGACCGTTAGATCTCATTGGGAGAGATCGACAATGGGGAAATTTTTGCGGAAGTTGGGACTTTGAAATATTGTTAAAGTTATTCATCCAAAGGCCCGAAGTCCCAAAACCCAAAATGAGCATGAGCCATTGATAAAAAATACATGTAGCGCCAGATCCAAGATACGGAGAAAGTCACTACGAGAGATTTGGAATGAGGAGTGCGCAATTTTTCGGTTCTCAAAATCCAAAGGAAATATGGACCGTATATCTTGAGGGGCATGTGGTGACGAGAGAAATGGATTCACAACCTCGCAAATCAGAGGATTTGCATGAAGCAATGCGCAAGTTCCCCGAAAAGAGAAATCCTGAAAGCGCCTTTGGAGATGAGTGCCAGGTCATGGACCTAGGTCATATGTAGGAAAGGTGCAGTGGAGAAGAAGCTAACACCAAAAGCTTTGGGAGCACGGAGAAAAAGGTGCAGATTTCACAAAATCTGCACCAGAGGTTGAGGATGCCCGTGTTGGTTACAGAGAAAGAACATCACGGTTTCAAGGTGTCGAGTTGACTTGAAGAACCACTAGCAATGCATGAAAACTCCCTGAGTGTTCAATCTCGTCCTTATCCCGATAAAATATTAGTTAATGAAGGAGGAGCGATGGTTGAAATCTCGTCTCACTTCATAAATAGAAATCATGGAAGGACTGGCTGTGGAGGTAGATTGTCAGCATGAAGTTCCCCTCTGGATGGATTTCCCTACAAGCCCATGCTGATCCGAGCTCGCGTCTGAAATAAGGATGCATGCACAATCTAACATAATAAGATGCGGATGGAAAGCCTTAAATGTAGTGGCCCAATAATTCTCATGATGGTCGCGAGTAGTTCGGAGTATAAATAGGTTGTTTTTATATTTTGTTATGGTCGTCAACTGGTTGAGAAAAGCTCCCTATTTTGTAATATTTTGATGCCAGAAGATGATCTCTGGTCATGTATCAAATTTGAAACTTTCACATTAATAGAAGTCATTTTTTCTCATCTCTTTGTAAAAACTGTGCTAAAACACCCGGGCATGGAGGATCCAGTCGACGATTGTGATGCTATTGTAATGTAGGTTTTATTATAGTAGTGGCATGACCAGTTTTAGTCAGATTCTTTGCTGTCTTATTCCCTCTTACTGTGAATGGATCGGGCATGGAGGATCCAGTTGAGTTGTTGTAGTCACATTGTGATGTATGTTTGATCATTATGCTTCTATGACTGTGTTGTTTGAACTTATTTTAGTGTCTGAAGATTTAGTTCAAGAGTAGTATTGAGCCTGAGTTTTTCTTCACCAAGCTGCTGGAAAGCCGATGCCCACAAAAATTTTGTTCACCTCTCTCACTAATTATTCCATCTCCTCACCTTTAAACTCAATTCACTGTTTGAAGTTAATGAGGCCCTCACTTCCTTGTGCATTGCGTGCCCAGTTTCTGTGTTAAATTCATTATGGTATTGAGTTTTGTCCATTTGACCTCCATTCATAAATCAAACATCCACCAAACACTTTGATGGGTATTGGGCTTATCCTCTCACAATCCGAGGGTGACTCTTAGTGCTAACACAATGAAATTGGAATCATCCCAGGAGTCAATGGAGAGATGACACACGTTCAGACACAATTGGGTGAATTAAAAATTAAGTTGGTAGAACTTACAAAAGGGATGGAGAAACAAGAACAAGTTCGGTGTACCAAGTGTAGGATTGAAGGATATCACAAGGAAGAATGCCGAACATTCATGTAGTATTTGGAAACCGGAGCACTGAATCCATTACCAGGAGGGGGGTATTGTGAGATATGTAATAAATAGGGACATCATCCAACTGAGTTTTCATTACTATAGAAGTATCAGAGTACACCAAGGAACTTGTTTTGCAATTTTTTCAAGTCAGTCGGACATGAAGAGAAGGATTTTCATGAATTCGATTTGATGAGGGAGC
>ML782380.1:98589-118337 GCA_009831015.1 Picea engelmannii | reverse complement strand
TCTGATAGAGGAGGAGAGTTTAGCTCATGGAACTTCAAAGAGTTCTGTGATAAACATGGAATCAAAAGAGAGTACACAATTCCAAGGACTCCACAGCAAAATGGAGTTGTTGAGAGGCAGAATAGATCAGTACAACATATGACAAGATCAATGATGAATGAAAGGAACATACCTTAGACATATTGGGTGGAAGCAATTCATATAGCTGTTCATATCCTTAACAAATCACATCTCAGACCACACAATGACAAGACTCCTTATGAACTATGGTTTGGAAGACCTGCTTCAATCAATCATTTTAAAGTCTTTGGGAGTAAATGTTATATTAAGAATAATGATGAAAATAATGGCAAATATGATGACATGGCTGATGAAGGTATCTTCTTGGGTTACGCTACAAACAATAAAGGGTATAGATGTTACAATAAGAGGCCGCATAAACTAGTTGATTGTATAGACATAAAAGTTGATGAAGAAATCCCAGTCAGAAGTGTAAGTAGTGCTGAACCAAGAACATAAGATATAGTTGAAGATGAAGATGAACAGGTCCAAGGATCAAAAAGAGAAGAATCTGAATCAGATAAAGATACAAATACTCAGGCTGACATAAATCAACAGAAAGAAACAAACTCACCTCTCATAACTGTTAGAAAGAATCATCCTGAAAATTAGATAATTGGAGATATAAATAAAGGAGTTCAGACAAGAAGGAAATTGATTAAAGACTCAGAAAAATCTCATGTTGCATTTTTATCTATGACTGAACCTAAAAATTTTGTTGAAGCAACCAACATGATGATTGGATTAGAGGTATGATGAAGAGCTTGATCAGATTGAGAAGAACAATACTTGGGAGCTTGTTCCTAGACCTGAAGACAAGAATGTAATAGGTTCCAAATGGGTGTTAAAAAATAAAATGAATGAAAAATGACAAGTTGTTAGAAGTAAAGCCATATTGGTTTGTAAAGGGTATGCACAATTTGAAGGTCAGGATTTTGATGAAACTTTTGCACCAGTGGCAAGATTGGAATCCATCAGAATGTTTCTTGCATATTCTTGTCATAAGAACTTTAAAGTTTATCAAATGGATGTTAAGTCAACATTTCTTAATGGAGATCTAGAGGAAGAAGTATATATGGAGCAACTTGAAGGATTCTCATTGACAGATAACCTTGATTATGTCTACAAGCTGAAGAAGGATTTATATGGACTGAAACAAGCATCACGAGCTTTGTATTATAGACTGGTCAAATTTTTACAAGACAAAGGATTCAAGAAAGGTACTGTTGATAACAATCTCTACATAAAAACTGAAAGTGATGATTTACTAGTTGTTTTGATTTATGTAGATGACATTATTTTTGGTTGTAATAATGATTCCTCTATTCAGTGGTTTGATAAATCTATGCAAACAAATTTTGAGATGTCTATGATAGGAGAATTGTCATATTTTCTTGGCTTACAAGTAAAACAGAGTTCTGTAGGAATTTTTATCTCGCAAGAAAAATATTTGAAAGATATGTTGAAGAAATTTCAGATGGAGGATTCCTCTCCTGTTAGTACACCTATGGTGGTTGGTTGCAAGCTTAGTAAAGATGATATTTCACCTGATGTTGATCAAAGGACATATCTCTCTATGATAGGAAGTCTTCTGTACATCATAACATCCTGTCTTGATATAATGCAAGATGTTGGAATGGTAGGTCATTATTAGTCAGCTCCTAAACAAAGTCACTTGGTAGCTGTCACAAGGATATTCAAATACTTGAAGGGAACAATGACTTATGGTTTGTGGTATCCCAGAAATCAGAATTTTCAGTTAACTGCTTATTCAGATGCAGATTGGGAAAATTGTGTGGATGAGAGAAAGAGCACCAGTGGAGGTGCATTCTTCCTGGGTGACTTGTTGGTAGCATGGATTAGTAAGAAGCAGGGATCTATTTCCTTATCAACTACAGAAGCAGAATACATTGCTACTGCTACTTGCTGCAATCATATTTTATGGATGATTCAAACTCTTACAGTTTTGAAGGTAAATTATACTGATCCGATTACCATTCATTGTGATAATACTAGTGCCATTAGTGTCTCCAAGAATCCTGTTCTTCATTCCAAGACTAGGCATATCCCAATAAAGTACCATTTTCTCAGAGAACAAGTTACAAACAGAGTCGTTCAACTGAATTATATTCCTTCCACAGAACAAATAGCTGATATATTTACTAAACCATTAACAATGACTCCTTTTGGATATCTTCGCCAGAAGTTGGGCATGACCTCACTGTCAAATTAAGAGGGTCCATCCGGTTAGGGGGAGTTTGTGTTGGTTGAATCTCTAATACCTTCGAAGAATACTGCAACAACACAGGGGGAGTATATGCTTGTCAAATATATGATATCTTCAAGATGTACTAAAACAGCTCAGGGGGAGCTTTCTTTTTCTTTGACATTAATGTCAAAGGGGGAGAAAGTGTGGTAACTTCAGTACAGTGGTAAAGATGGATGTTCTTCAAGGGGTTTCCATCAATGCCAAAGGGGGAGATTGTTGGCATGTTTTCAAAAAGAGGCATAGTATGCGTGTTTATCATTGATGGAAAAGATCAACATGTTTAGCAGAGTGATGATGGCATGGCAATGGAAAGATCAATAGTGAGGAGAAACAATGATCGTTGGATCACCCATCCTTAATTACCGATGACCATCAGATATGAATACAGATAGGAGGAACGTGCAAAATAGGAGAACAAATATTAGACATTGGATATGAGCGCGAGGACTAACCATCATTGGATCCATAAGAAGGAGCACAATCTTTAAGTACAATATGAAGCGGGCTTACAAATTCCCAAAAGTAGGAGGGCTGTCCATTGTCGAGGAGTACACGTGGTGAGGGATTAACATTTCGCTGACTGGAAAGTCAAAGGAAGGCAATGCTCTAATAGTCCAACTTGCGATATGCGAAATCACAATAAGATCTGGATCGTTGATCCAAGAGGGACACGTGGCGATAGATCAGAGAATGAAAAAGGTTTCGTTTTAGAGTTTTGGATAGTGGGAGTTGGAGGAGTCAAGGAAGAAACTCACGGTAGAAACTCGCAATATGCGAGATCATGAAAAGATCTGGACCATCGAATCATCAAGATTGTGGACCGTTTATTTGACTCCATCTTGAAGTTTCAGATACCAAGAGTTGGAGGTGTCAAGGACACTCACGACAAGAATGATGAAATAGCGAAATGCGAAACCACGAATTAATCTGAGTCATTGATCAAAGGGAGATCGTGGACCATTGATCAGGCATGACGAAGGCCCATGAAGTTACAAAATCACGATAAGATCTTGACCGTTGATCCAAGAGGGACATGTGGCGAGGGATTAACATTTTGTTGACTGGAAAGTCAAAGGAAATAAATGCTCTAACCTTGCAACTCGCGATATGCGAAATCATGATAAGGTTTGGCCCGTGGTCATAGACAAGGTCACATCATCGAAGGCTTATGGGAAGGAGCTAATTACTAAGATCCATTTTGGTAATCACAAGTTGGAGTGTCGAGACCCTTGATCACATGAATCTCAAAATGCGATATCGAGATGAGATTTGGACCATCAGATCTTTGGAGATATCGACCGTTGATCGGGCTCGATGAATTTCATAAGTTCACAAAATGTGAAACACCTTTTGGTGTAGGCTGTAGTCACCGTTGATGGTCATGTGAGAGGGAGGATCTAGCAGAGCTAAGCTCCATTTCGGGGATAAAAAATTGGAGCATCGAGACCCTTCGACATAGGATTTCCAAAATGCGAAATGTGAAACGCATCTTGATTAGGCCCATGGTCACAGCCAGTGGGCATATGGGATAAACACAAGACCCTGTAGATTTAATCCAATGGTGTTGGTTATTTGAACATATGATCAAAGGGCTATTGTTGATCTTTATGATTAACTATTTAGTTATGATTCAAATAGAAGAACCAAATCATGGTTCTTGGACGGTTGGCGATTAAGTTGCTGAAGCGTTGTTGGCCCAGGTATTCGAGGCGTAACTGAAGGGGTGTGAAGTGCATAAAAGAAAGATGGAGTGACTGTGAATGGTTGGTTGTTCTAAATGAAAAATGAGTTGAACTGTAAGAAAGGGAAAATTATAGTATGCGTAGTGTGATACTGACAGCATGCGCAGTGTGAGATAAAACTTAGAGATGAGTAACAAACGCTGAATAGATAGAAGCAAGAGAAGAATTGCAGAAACATCTTGAAGCAGAGCAAAATTGTAGAATAGATAGAAGCATAGAAGAATTTTAGGATAGAAGAGAAGTGGTAAGAATTGAAACACCTGCGTTGTTGGTTATTCAATCATTTTACTTATAATTAGGGAGGTAGGGTGGTGCTAGGGAGAACTATGGTCCTTTGATATTCGAGTTGGTGCTTGAATATTGGGAGTTGTAGATTCCATCTAGTTGTGGCTAGAAAGCAGGGTGGCAGGGTGGTGCTTGGGAAAACAAAAAGTTTTCTGTATGCAAGTTGGTGCTTGTATAAGTGGAAGTAGGTGCTTCCATTCAATCGGTGCTGGAACACTCAGGGAGTTGGTGCTTCCTTCTAGTCGGTGCTAGAGAAACCAGAGAGTTGGTGCTCTCAACAAGTTGGATATTGTAAAACAAAGGTAGTAGCCTCACTTTGAGTTCGTGCTCAAACATAGATGATGTACATAACCTAAAATACTGCCTATCATTTTGAAGAAGAAGATGTTTTCTCCCTTTATGGGTTTCCTCATGAAAATTTGTCTTTGTGTATATCTTATGTGTGATTGATGCTCATTATTTATGTTGTTCATATGATGTATAATATTGATGGTCACTTGATGAAAGATTAAAAATGGTTTAATAGACTTAAAATTGTTTAAGCATAGTAACAACTGATTCACCCCCCCTCTCAATTGTCTTAGTAATTTCAAAATAATATTGATTACAACAAAAATTAACAACATGTAGCATAGGATATCAAAAAGTGAAATAAAACTTAAAAACATGTAATTAATCCACATAAAAAATAATTTAAAGAGAACAATTCATACCAATTAAAATATCTAGTTACATACCTCATCCAATGCAACATTTGTATCATCCTTCTTCTATATCTTCTTCTTAATCATCCAAATCGACATTTGTATCAACATTGGGTTAATAAAAAATGTTGAAATGATTGATGATATCATCATCATCATCAATGTCATTTTAGAGCATAACTTCATCGATATCATCATCAAGAACTGGGGCATTGTCTCCTATGCTTGGTTCATATTTTTTGTCTTCTTCATCTGTCGATCCATATTCTTCCTGCTCTAGCTCTACATCATCTTCTTCTTCATTATCATCTTCTTCATCTACAATATACTTTACTGGCCTTCCTCTTGGATCATATCTAACAAAAAATGACCAATCCCTCTTACTTGGAACCTTTGAGTAAAAGACTTGTTCACATTAACTTGGAAAAACATAGCAGTCATTTGCTTTTTCAAAAACCGTTGTTTTAATCATCGGAAATCTGTTGCCAGGTTGAATAAAAATTCTTTCCTCATCATGTTCATGCATTCGTAACCTATACCATTTGACATCAAACAAAACTAATTTGAAGGAATTAAAGTCACGCTCAACTATATCATTCAAAAACCCATAGTATCTATTTTCAAATTCTCGAGGACGTCTGTCACTCCTAGAGGAAACATTAGTGACCCGGAATACTGCAGTTATCCCATTATCATAAATTTTCTTGGTTTCATCCAACTGTTTGATGCAAAATTTATAGCCATTGCACCACATAGCCTTGTGGTGTTTCAACTACAATATTCCAGACATGTAAAAGATGCATTGACAATTAATAATAAACAATTTTACATAACTTGGAAATTATAATATGAAAAAAACACATCTACAGTCACATTATATAATATAAATAACTAAATAAAATGGGTGAATTTGCCTGCCTTTCCATCTTTCAAACAATATAATAAATCTATTTCCCTCTGCATAACATCTAAATCTCCATTACGATGAGCTTCTCTAACCAATTTAGACATTTCTTTCCATGATAACCTACCACCATGATGTTATTTACATCTATCAATCCATACCTTCATCTAGTCAAGATTGTTTGCAATGTATAAATGTAGTGCATCCCAATCTTGAGCAACTGACTGATCAAAAAATGACAATTCACCAATATTAAATATTAGTTATAACCATGGTAAATATTAATAAATGATGAAAGAATAAATATTAAATGATAATGATCATATACACAAAAAAACAAAAAAATATATTTATTACAAATATCCACAATTTAATTACCTCTCACTTTCTTCATTGTACCTTTCCCCCAAAACTACTCCCCTTCAAATTTTTTGATGGAGTTCACATCCCAAATTCAATCCACTGCATGCATAGCTTGCACTACTAATTTAGGAAGATACTAACTAATATACACCATGGATTCATATACCATATATCCTTCTAGCATAGAACCCTCAGGATGTGCTCTTTGTATAACCAAATCCTTCAATGATTTTAAGTGCCTCTCCACCATCCACATTGACCTTGTGTGTATAGGTCCACACATTTCACTCTCCTCAACTTGGTGTATGAGGTAGTATTCTTGTGCATTGAAAAATGTTGGAGGTAGATACTTCTGCATTTCACACATTAGCCGAGGAATTTCTCTCTTCCAATACTTTATATCATCTTCATGGATTTATTTCAATGAAAACCATCTACAGATCACGACACAAGAAAATAACATGCTTCAACAAAACATAATACATATTACATTACAAGTAAAACACATGTCATTAGGTACAACAAAAAATTGTTTTTTTTTTTCATATATATTACAACTACTTACCTGATGTATTTTCCAAGATCATATATAACTTTTTTGACGTTGTTGTCAAAGTCGTTTGGGAGAGATAGAGGTAGAACATATTGTAACAATACAAACAAATCGTTACTTGTTTCAAAACTAGTAAAAACAAATAAAATTTCAAAAAATATATACGACCAATATATAAATAGGAATACTAAAATTATTAATTACCTTAATGAAGGTATGGAAATCATGTGTTTTTACCCCACCAAATTCACCTTTCTTTGTTAAGATATTATTTATGTTTGAACAAAAACCCGTGGGAAATTTAATTCTTTGAATGAACTCTTTTACACCATTGCTTTATTGCTCTGTTAATAACCATGTAAGGTTATTTTGGTCTCCATCACTATTTGATCTGATCACACTTTTCATTGCATGATTGGCTTCCTGAATGTCATTACAAATTTTGACAATTTTTTCTTTATCCCTCCTGCCATCTATGATTCACTATAATGTTTCTGTCACATTCTTCCTGATATGCATTGTATCAAACAAATGAATTATTTTTATCTCCTCATAGTAAGGAAACCTCATGAATTGAGTGGGATAACATTTAATTCCTCATGGAAGCTTATTATTACTACCTTCAGGATGACGACATTGATGAAGCATAAAAAAAATCAGAACACTTTTTATCAAATGTGGTAAAATAAATTGAATAATTAAAATAAAATTTCAAAACATGATTCCATTTACGATACATAAAAAAAATGCGTACCTTGAGGATTAATTATGTCATATTCCAACTTCCATAGGTGAGGTGTCATTATTTGTAGTTTTGGTCGAGTCTCTTGTTTCCCATTGAAAATATATTTTTCAGTAGTACGATACTTATGGTTCTTAAGGAGGAAGTGTCTATACTCATCAAACAACTCCTTTCCTAAAATTTTTGACCAACGACATTTCATCTTAGGACCACAAATTGGACATGCAAATTTACACTTTGTTTGAAGACCTGCAATAGATGGATTAATGTGAATTATTAATATACGAAAGGATTATTTAAACAACATGCATGCTATCTTTAGTTAATTATATACTATTCAAGCATGCAATATGGAACGTTACATACCACAAAAATGTGTTATTCCCAGGGCATCATGATTGTCCATAAACATATTCCACATCATTGAAATCTCTCTTGCCCAATTGGTTTACAGATGTCATACATAGTGATTCCCTCCCATAAATTTAGTAGATCGTTGATAAGAGGCTCGATATACACATTCATATATTTAACTTGGTGCTTACCTAATTGTTTGAAATTAAACGAAATTACTACCATGGTTTGTATATATACATAAATAAATAAATAAAATATATTATGCAAAAAAAGAGAAAAATAAAAAATTTACATTCGAAAAATTAATGTAAACAAATACGTGGAACAATCATTGGCAACACTATGTGCTCCCTCTTTATTGACATCCAAGGAGGAATGCTATTGTTGATAAAAAAATAGGCCACATTGAGTAAACAGACTGAAGCTCTCCAAATGGATTAACACCCTAAGTTACCAATGAAATCCTAACATTACGAGGTTCATCTGTAAATTATGGCCATTTTGCAACAATTTCCTTAAATGCATAACCATTTGTAGGCATTCGAAGAGTGCCATCTTCAATTCTCTTTCATGCATGGTAATCCATAAAATGTGTTATGCTTTGGAACCTGAATAGTTGCTGCAAACATGGAATTATGGGAATATGTTGGAGAACCTTTCGAGGCACCATTTTTGTTACTTGATCGGTTCAATATCTACTAATACCATATATCGGGCATTTTGTTTTTCACGCATGTTGTCCAAAATATATAATATTATCATCATGACATGCATATATACTTTGATACTCCATTCCAATGTCTTTCATAATGGCATGTAAATATCGATATGTGCGAGGTAAAATATTTGACGAGGGTAACAAAAATTCACCTAACAATCTAAAACATAAAAAATAACTAGTTAATGTACAAAATAGTAATTGCAAATATTGCATTTTTATTTTACACATTAATTAATACTAAAATAATGGAAAAAAGTCAACCTTTATGTAGATGTGATGAAACATATTACATACCTTAGGATCTATGTCATACAAGTGTTAGACAAATGATCCGTAACCTTTAAGTTCACCAACAACAATGTAGTAGAGAGAATATTTTCTCTTGACCCATTATAAAGTTGTTTATTTTCCTTTTCACTCAGAGGTTCATCATAAATACCATCACTACTGTCCCCATGATCCTCATCTAGATGACCGAATAAGTCTTGTATCATTTGATTTGTCCTATCATCTTGAACTATGTTATTATTTTCATCTACTTCCATGGGATTATTAACTTGATCTTCATTATCCGCTTCATGTTCCTCATATTTTACAACATCATTTCTTCTACTACTTGGTGCTTTCTGCAGAAAGTTAGGGGGCAACTCTAACTTTATAATTACAAACAATCATGAAAAATTAGTGCATGTATAAAATAGTATAAAAGTTTGAGAATATAATCAATATTAAAATAGATAATTAATATATATATATATATATATATATATATATATATATATATATATATATATATATATATATATATATAATTACCATGGGATGATATTCATTTGATCCCTCGTCCATGTGCCCATATTTTCTACAATGTTTTTTAGATGTTTCTATTAAAACTCTTTCAAGACATCTAGTACAACAATTTTTGCAAGGGAAATAACATTTACCATCACCCTTTTTACCCTCTTTAATTTTTTTCCTACCTATAATATTTTTTGACATTCTTCACACATACATATAATGATGATTATCATATAAAATTGAGTGGTGTATAATAGAATATCTATTATATTTTCTATTATAAAATATGAAAAAAAAACTATTTTTTGTTTGCCATGAAGACCTTATACCCTTTTTGAACCATCGTTGTTATAGAAAAATTGTCGAAACATCCGTAAAATGCAACATATTTATAGATTTTATAACATCGCAATTTCGACGATAGTTGACCAAGTCATTGTTGACTTTGTCAAATAGTGGGTGACCGTTAGGGGGGGAGGACCTAGTGTCAACACCATTGCAAGTGCGACGAAATTTAGAAGATTTTACAAGAGAGGTGATTTTAAAAGTATGTCACACTTGCGACAATATTGGGTAGGACGGAGGAAAAAAACTTAAAATTTCCTCTATTTTTCGACAGTATGGCCAATTTTTTCCATAATGTCACAGGTAGATCATCGCAATTTTTCCACTGTGTAGTAGTGACATATATGAAGGCGATGACAAGGTTAATAAGGCTAAGCTCCAAACTCATATAAGACATTTCGAAAGTCTAAAAATGAAAGTCAAAGAAATTGTTGTAGCCTATATCCTCTATATGGAGGAGATTGTTAACACCATCAAAGGACTTGGTGAAACGATTGAAGAATCAATGATTATACAAAAGGTGTTAAGGTCACCCCCCTCCAAATTTGATGCCAAAGTTTCTTCTATTGAAGAAATGAAGGATCTTGACAAATTAACAATTGATGAATTACATGGAATTCTCACTGCATATGAAATGAGGACTAAAAAAGAAAATCCATCAAATAAAGAAGCATCTTTCAAAGCTTCAAAGATGATGAAGAACAAAGAAAATAGATCGAGAAATTGTTCAAACTGTGAATCAAATGTAGAGGAATCACACTTTGTGAGAAAGCTCAAAAAAGGATCTATCAAATACAAAGGTAAGTTGTACTTTTAATTTTTTAATTATGGAAAAGTAGAAAATTTTGCTGCTAAGTGTCCATATGCGAAAAATGAAAGTAGTGATAATGAAGAATACCATAACATAAAGAAATGGATAAAACATCATCAACACAAAAGTAACCAAAAACAAAACAAGCATGAAAATAAGAAGAAATATTATAAGTATAAGAAGATCTTCTACTCAAAACATGTTAGTGACTCCTCTAAAGAAAGTAGTGAAAGTAGTTCTGATAGTGATAGAGAATAAAATCTCTTTATGGAAGTCGAAACAAAGACTAATGAAGATAAAGGGAAATAAATGATAGATTCAGAAGAAAAGGAAAATGATGAAACACATGGGGAAGTGGATCTTGAAGAAGAACTCATGTGTTGATCCAAATTTTATGAGCATAAAAAAATGAATATAGATTATTAGAAGATTCTTAACACAAAATAACAGAGATACAGTAAAACTGGTTTTCTATTCAATAAGGAAATAAGCTGAAATTGTAGAATGCAGTAAAAAATAAGCTTATTGGAATGGTGGCGGCTTATTTTAGAGAAAAGATGTGATGACTGCGCTCATTCACAAGAAGATGGCTACAATGAGGCTTTGAAGGCCTTTTACAATAAACAGGAATGTCAAAAACCCTACACAACCAAAAACCTAACCCTAGGAGATGAAGTGCCAAAAGTCATGTGGGCCCCGTTTGGGTAAGTTCGTACATCAACTTCCAGGGGTCGTAACTTTTGCATACGATCTCCGTTTTAGGCACATGATAGCCCGTTGGAAAGGTATAACCGAAAATAATTTTTTTTGATTGGCCCAGATCAATGCTTACAACAATCACTTGGGCCCCAAATCCCCAAAAAATGTCGTTTAGGGCTTCAAAATGGCCCCAAAAGTTTGGAACCAGAAAAACTATCGAAAAAATGCCAAGGTGGAAAACTGTTTTTGGAGACAGTGGAATAGGTGGGTGGCCACTGATATCCACCTGGATCAATCCTCTCTCTTTAGGAATCAATGACCTCGATTGCGTTGAGTTCCCCCATCATATGAGGAAATTTCTGCTGAATTTGGCCCTGGTGAGCCACTTGTCTTGGTTCAGGAGCTTCCATGCTTTGACGACTCGATAAAGTTGAATCATTTGCTATTGAGTTCCCTTGATTTGTGTGTCCACAATATGATCACTAGATTCATGTTTCATGAAATCATGGTTGATATCTGTTGGTGTCAACTACTCTGCTATCTCTAAGGTGTCCAATAATGGTGGGAAATATGGCCGAAGGAGAGCCATGTTGAAGACTAGATGCAAACCAAGGAAGGGAGGAATGTTGAGCTCAAAAGAATTGTCACCTATAGGCTTGGTGATGGTGTACGACCCATAACGGAGTGGGAAAAGCTTCCGATGGGGCCCTGCAAGGCGTTCTTTCTGCAAATGCAACCAAACTTTGTCACCTACCTGAAACTTATGTGCCACTTGATGTAGATCATGGCGCTGTTTGTACTTGGCATTAGACTTTTGTAGAATATTTGTTGTAGACCCCCTTCCCTCCAAAGGGATTCTCGACCTCCTGGTATTGGATTGTTCTAAATACTGAGTCAAAGAAACTCCTTGGGTCCCTGTGCCACCCAAAACCACTCTACACACACATACACACACCTATCCTTTTCTCAAATGACCACAGCTATGACCGTGAGCCTATTTCTCTGCCATTCAGACTTCGAGGATATCTCAAAATCCTCCTTTGAATTTTCATGAAGTGATTTTCTTTGAATCTCTTGACTCCCACCATTCGTCTCCTAAGATCCTCCAACCCCACTATGGTCTAGGTTTTGCGACTTCGTGAACCTCTAGCATCCACGAACCTCCATATTTTCGATTCCCAAATTCCTTGACCTGCTACCACGTGCTCCTTTTGTGATCAATGGATGGGATACATTAGCGACTTTGGACTTCGAGATTGAACTTACGACTACCCTTTGCGTAGCACTCCCAGATCTAATGGTCTGGAATCATTTGTCTCCCTCTGAAATGAATCTCATCCATTGATTTCAATGAAGACTCTGAGGACTTCTCTCCTTGAACAATTTCCACCGCTCTCCCTCCTGATATTTACTTATTCTACCTTATCTCATTCCTCCAAACACTTTCTTCGACACTTAGTTGAAAAATTGATCCGTGCACACCTTGCAACAAATCCACTTCTGCTGTCAACTCCTCTATGGACAAATTTACACCCCTTGCAACTTTTATCCAACTACTCCTGTCTCTTGTGACTGAAATCATGCTATTTCTTCTGAGATTTCGAACCTGAAAACTCTGTCATCCACTCCTTGCAAATGCCAATGCACCCCTTACATACGTACAAGTTCTCATTATCTCTTTTGAGCTTCGAGTGGGAACAAACTCGGTCACACACTCCTTGTGGACACTGTGCATGCCTTGCACTCACTCAATAAAGAGAAACAATTGAAACTTAGCTATTCTTCATAGTGAATCATACATTCAACAATGAAAATGCGGTCATGCATACAAGACCAAGACATAACAAAGAATTGAAATAAAATAGAAAGTCTACCATTCATTCAGACAAACACGTAACAAATCTCATTGGGATAATATTCCTGTGCTATATTCATCCAACTGAAACTTACATACATTCATAGAATATTTTTCCATATCTCCTAACTCTTGGCTTAAATTGACAATCTACACATTAGATTCAATAACAACAACAATAACCTCTCCTTGACAACAATACAAAGCTTTATACAAAGGGACTCTCTAGATTTCTTCCCTCCAACTACTCTATGCTATCCTATCAGAATTAAATGCTATCAACTACTTAACATTTATTACAATAAATATCGAGTCAGACAGATAAGAGCGCAAGATCCAGATCTGTACTGCGATTTGTCTCATAAAACAAAATACATTCTCCACCGATATTACGTGATGGCTCAACCTCTGATCATTAAATATGTTCATAAATAAAAAATCTTTGTCAGATATTACATTAATACAATGGTCTTTGAAATTCAAAATATTTCAAAATATGCGCTAGTGCGCCCAACTATCTCCCGCTTGCGCTTTGCTGGCGAAGCTCCTGCATCATACTCCCTTGGCTGAAAAATTCATGGACTCCTATCCATGAGATCCTACACTAATATTCCATGCTTCTGGACATCCACTTCACAAAAACAACTGGCATCTTCTACTGGTCGTCCTTTCCACTTCACTAAATATTCAAAATATGTCTTCCTTCGAGTCTTTTTACTAACTCGCTGATCTATGGTATTTTCCATTTGCAACTTCTCTGCTGTAGGCATTTTCTTTCTCTACAGGATCTCTCCTTGATCTTCTGACCCTCCAGTTCTATCATCCATGTACATATACAGGTATGAAATTTTGAATGTGGGCGATATACCCACATCTTATGGCAACTCCAATTCATAAGCATTCTGAC
This sequence comes from Picea engelmannii, assembly GCA_009831015.1. Lineage (NCBI taxonomy): Eukaryota > Viridiplantae > Streptophyta > Pinopsida > Pinales > Pinaceae > Picea > Picea engelmannii. Next base: position 104,222 of record ML782380.1, on the reverse strand, counting down.
CAAATCTCCTCAGGATTTTACACAGTCCTATCTTTTTCAACTTCAGCTTATTTTATGTTCCCCTCGATAACCTCTCCTTTCTTAGATGTGCTAGAACTTGATCTTTGACTTAAAATTCAAGCTTTCTCATATGTTGATCAACTTTGTGCTTGTATTCACTGCTGCTCTTTTTCAACTGCTCCTTGATCTGATTGTGAAGTTCCCACATCTCTACAGTGAAGTCTTCAGCTCCAACGCTTCTAAACTCACTCTTCTTTAGATCTCTCAACTCTAACACTCCTCTCAGATTTATTCCATATAGGATTTGAAATGGAATTTTTCCAGTGCTTTTGTTCACTGAGTCATTATATGAAAACTCATCTTGTGATAGAATCTGATCCCACTAACTATGGTGTTTAGTGACCAAACTCCTCAGCAAATCTCCTAAGCTTCTATTCACCACTTTGATATATCCATATATCTGTGGATGATACACAAAACTAAAAGATAGCTCTGTCCCCAAATTTTTCCACAACTTCCTCCATAAATGACCAACAAATTTGGTATCCCTCTTTGAAACTATACTCCTAGGCAATCCATGGAGTCTCACAACTTCTTTGAAAAACAAATTCGCAACATGCATTGCATCAATGGTCTTTTGGCATGGGATAAGGTGTGCCATATTCAAAAATATGTCCACCACCACAAATATGGAATCACTTCCTCTTTGTGTCCTTGGCAATCCCAACAAAAAATCCATGCTTATTGCATCCCAAGGCCTCTCTAGAATAGGAAATGGCTGATACAAACCAGTGTTCTATTTCTTCCCCTTGGCATACTGACAAATCTTACAATTGTTTACAAATATCTTCACCTCTTCTCTCATATCTAGCCAATGATATGAACCGTTTAGTTGGGAAAAGTTTTTTTCATGGCCAAAATGTTCGGCTAGACCTCCACTATGATTTTCCTTCAACAAATTCTCCCTCATCGAGCATCTTGGTATGCACAACTAGAACCCTTTGAACTATGGTACATTTCCTTAAGGTGGTTAAACCCTAAGGTCTTGACTTGAAATTCTTGCAGAATCAAAATTTTCTTGCTCAATGCATCAATAATCTTGTTAGCATTTCCAGAAATATGTTTAATGACAAAAGTGATTTTTTTCATAAACTCTATCCACTTGGCATGTTTGTGGTTTAACTTCTCTTGTCTAGTTATGAATTGCAAAGATTGATTGTTTCTATACAAAACAAACTCCTTCGGTACGAGACAGTGCCTCCATTTCTTCAAGGATTGAACTATGGAATAGAACTCTTTGTTGTATGTGGAGTAATTATTTTTAGCTTCATTCATATTCTCGCTGAAATACACAACATGTCTATTATCCTGACTTAAGACCGCTCCAATTGCAAGTCCACTAGTGTCACATCTTACTTGAAATGTCTTTCCGAAATCTGATAATACCATAATCGGTTGTTTCGTTATTTTCTCCTTCAATATGTTGAAGCTCCTCTCAGCCTCCTTTGTCGACTTGAAAGACTTGTGTCTTTTCTTCACTGTATCCATCATTTGAGCACTAATCCCACTAAAATTTATGATGAACTTCCGATAGAAACTTGCTAATCCATGGAAGCTTCTTACCTCAAAGATATTCTTTGGTGATGACCATTCTCTGATTGCTTTCAATTTTTCGGGATCCATCTTCAATTCATTTAAAGAAATCACAAACCCCAAATATATGAGTTTTGTCTTCACGAAAGAGGAATTTTTCAGATTAATCAACAACTTCTCTTGCCGCAACCTCCTCATCACTAATGTCAAATGTCTCAAATGCTCCTCCTTAGTTTTGTTAAAGACCAATATATTATCCAGATATAAAATCACAATCTTACCAATGAAATCTTTTAACACTTCATTCATCAACCTCATAAAAGTACTCGAGGCATTCGTTAAGCCAAATGGCATAACAATCCATTCACATAACCCCTCATTTGTCTTGAATGTTGTTTTCCACTCATCACCTTCTCTCATCCTTATCTGGTGATATCCACTTTTCAAATCTATTTTTGAAAAATAGTTAGCTCCACTCAGGAAATCCATCAAGTCATCCATCCTTGGTAATGGAAATTTGTATCTGATGGTGATCTTGTTTATGGCCCTCGAGTCCATACACATTATCCATCCCCCATCCTTCTTTGGACTTAATAAAGTTGGCACTGCACATGGACTCAATATTTCTCTGACCAATCCTTTGTCTAACAGATCCTGAACCTGTCTCTTCACCTCCTCATTCTCTTTAGGTGTCAACATATACACTACTTTATTACGCATGCTTTCTCCTGGTATCAAGTCAATGTGATGGATGATACTTCTGATAACTGGTAGTGAGTTTGGTAACTCATCCACTATAATGTCAGAAAAATTCTCTAACAATTCCTGAACTTCCTCAAGAAAATATTCCATTGAAGTAATGGTAAGGATAACTCTCGGTTTCCTCACTACAACAAATTGCATCTCCTGTTCCTTCTTTACTTTGTTTAGGAGTTCCTTCCCACTCATGAGAAGTATGCTCACACTAGCTTCATCTTTCACTTTCTTTTCTTCAATTGGTAGCAACATGTGTCTCCTACCATTCTTCTCTAAGGTGTAAGTATTCATCCTCCCATCATGAATGAAATTCCTGTCATAATACCATGGTCTTACCAACAATACATGACACACATCCATGGGAATCACATCACACAAAATCTCATCTCTATATCCTCCTATTTTAAATTCAACCAGACATTGTTGAGTGACTCTTACCTGATGATCTTTCTGCAACCATGAGACCTTATACAGTGTCGGATGTGCAATCATCTCCAGCTCTAGGTTTTCCACCATCTCCATGGATACTAAGTTGTCAATGCTTCCACCGTCAATTATCACCTTGCAAACCTTGTCCTTTGTTTTGCAAGCTGTCTTGAACAAATTGTTCCTCTGTGATATTTTTTTCAGTCTATGGCTCTTGTTTCAAAAGAACCTTCTTCATCATCAAGGATTTCCCACCTTCTGCACCTTCTGCCTCAACATCTCGCTTCTACGCTTCCGAAATATAATCTTTACCTCCCTTCTTCCTCTCAGGACAATCCCAAGACATGTGTCCTGTTTTTCCACAAGAATAACATCTTACTTCTCCCCCTCTGCCTCTTCCTCTTCCTCTGGGAAAAGAGTTTCTACCACCACTCTACCTTCCTCAGGAAATTCCTCCTCTCTTAGAGTGACTATGTGTTTTCTCTGCCTCATCCTTGGGATTATGTACTTTATCCTGGGAAACTCCTTTGCCTCTATTCAAGTTTCGACCTATGTTTTGTTGACTCTTCTTCTTGGTCAACTTTTCTTTTGCTTTCAAGAGAACTTGATACACATCCTCTACTGTCCTGATTGTCGCCATGCTAATTTCATCCTGGATATCATATCTCAGGCCATTGATATCTCTGGAAACTTTCTCTTCATATCTCTCCCTCTGTCCATCTCTAATGTTCAACTTATAGAACTCCTCTGTGTACTCCTTCACAGTCAATCCTCTCTGTCTCAGGTTCTGCATCCTCATGAACAAATTTATCTGGTAATCCTTGGGCACAAATTTTTCCTTTAGCTTGGCTACCATTCGGTCCCAAATTTTAATATTTTGTTTTCCTTTGCTTCTCCTATCGGCATGTAGTTCATCCCACCATAGTGCTGCATGTCCTTTTAGCCTAGTGACAACATGTCTTACCTTTTTCTCCTCTTTGACATCCTCATAGTCAAAATACTTGTCCATTTCTCATATCCAATCAAGCAATTCTTCTATGTCTAAGTTTCCTTCATACATAGGGAAATCAATATTTTCTCTGGCTCCCAATTTGACAACCACTTTCAACAAGCGTTCTCCCAAAACATCCTTAGCTACAACTTCTTTGACTTCTACTTCTTCATTTTCTTCCTTGCTGATGTCTCCAACATCAGGCACTCTCCTTTGTGTTGTCTCCATGGCACACAGACTCACACATAATTATCTCATCTCCCTTTCCATAGCTCTGTTTTCTACAGGTAGCTAAACACGTCTTCTAGGCAGCATTGTGCTGACGCTTCTGATACCTCTCGCTGATATCAATTTACCTCTCTTCATACATAAGTCAATTTTGTACAAGATCTGATACCACTTATGTTGCAGACCGCCTTCCCTCCAAAGGGCTTCTCGACCTCCCGTTCTTGGATTGTTTGAAATACTGAGTCAGAGCGACTCCTTGGGTCCCTGTGGCACCCGAAACCACTCTACACACACATACACACACTGATCCTTTTCTCAAATGACCACGACTGTGATCGTGAGCCTATTTCTCCACAATTCAGACTTTAGGGATATCTTGAACTCCTCCTTTGACTTTTCCCGAAGTGATTTTCTCTGAATCTAAGGACTCCTGCCACACATCTCCTAAGTTTCAGGTTTCACGACTTCATGAACCTATAGCACTCTCATCGACAAACCTCCAGACTTTCGATTCTTGAATTCCTTGACCCGCTGCCATGTGCTCCTTTTGTGATCAACAACTGGGATCCATTGGAGACTTAAGACTTTATGATTCTACTTTTGACAAGCCTCCGAACTTCCTAAACTCCGAAGTGTTGAAATCCCTTATGACTACCATCTACATAACACTCCCAGATCTGATGATCTGGAATCGTTCGTCTCCCTCCGAAATGAATCTCATCGACTAATTTCAATGAATACTCTGGGGACTTCTCTCCTTGAATAATTTCCACCGCTCTCCCTCCTGATATTTACTTCTTCTACCTTCTCTCGTTCCTCTGAACACTTTCTTCGAAACTTAGTCGAAATATTTATTTGTGTTGGTTGTGGAGCCTGATTATCTTCTTGATTCAGAGGTCCTTGCTTTCAGCCGTGTTTATACCCCATGAAGTATTTACACCCCAGAAGTATGTACACTCTTCCATGCGAGGGAGTGCAGAGGGGGGGTACCCCCTCTGCGGGGTCCATCCCCCCGGTTGGGGGGTCTGGGGGAAAGCGGGCCCCCAGCGGGGGTTCGGGGGCGAAGCCCCCGAAGCAAAAATTGCCTTATAAAAGTATATTGTAATTTCATTGTAAATATGGACCGTTCATTATAAGGTCNCAGATCTAACGGTAGAGATTATGTTAGGGTTTTTTCCCTAGAAGGCAACCCTCTTTTATGAGGGAAATGTATTGCGGCTATGTACGAGGGTGAATATTGTATTTTGAGAGAGGAGACTGTGAGAGAAAGAAGAGGAAGTTACAGTGGGTTTTGATGTAGGTTGTATCCCTTCATTTGATGGATAATAATAAAGGAAGGACCTAGCAATTTCTCTGGTGGACGTAGCCCACATTGGGTGAACCACGTAAATCTGTGTCTCTCTTGTATTGTGTGTCTTCTGTGTTTTGTTTCTACATTTGTTTTATTTTATTGCTCCGTGGTCCCGTTTTTCTAACAACTGGTATCAGAGCGTAAAGTAACTCGCAGGAAAAGAGGGTTCCTGGTTTGAGTGGGAGCAATGTCAGAAGATGGAAAGTTTAGGGTCGAGAAATTTAACGGCCAAAACTACCAGTTATGGAAGATGCAGATGGAAGACTATTTATATCAGAAGGATCTATT
>ML782380.1:77179-94449 GCA_009831015.1 Picea engelmannii | reverse complement strand
TGTCTCTCTTGTATTGTGTGTCTTCTGTGTTTTGTTTCTGAATTTGTTTTATTTTATTGCTCCGCGGTCCTGTTTTTCTAACAATTTGTGCACACCTTGCAACATATCCTCTTTTTCTATCGACTCCCCTGTGGACAACTTTACACCCCTTGCAATTGTTCTCCAACTAATTTTGTCTCTCGTGACTGAAATTATGTTATTTCTCCTGAGCTTTCGAACCTGAAAACTCTGTCAAGCACTCCTTGTAGACTTCAATTCACCCCTTGAATACGTACTAGTTCTCGTTATCTCTTCTGAGCTTCGAGTTGAAACAGACTCAGTCACGCACTCCTTGCAGACACTGTGCATGCCTTACACTCACTCAATGAAGAGAAACAATTGAAACTTATCTATTATTCACAGTGACTCGTACATTCAACAATGCAAATGTGGTCATGGATACAAGAATAAGACATAACAGAGAATTGAAATAAAATAGAAATTCTACCATTCATTTAGACATACATGTAACAAATATCATTGGGATAATATTCCTTTGCTACATTCATCCAACTGAAACTTACATACATTCATACAACTGAAACTTACATACATTCATACAATATTTCTCTGTATCTCCTAACTATTGGATTACAATGACAATCTACACATTAGATTCAACAACAACAACAACAAACTCTCCTTAACAACAATACAAAGATTTATATAAAGCGATGCTCTCGAGTTCTTCCCTCCAACTATTCTATGCTATCCTATCAAAATTAAATGCTATCAACTACTTAACATTTATTACAATAAATATCGAGTCAGACAGATAAGAGCGCAAGCTCCAGATCTATACCGTGACCCGTCTCATAAAACAAAATACATTCCCCACCGATCTTACATGATGACTCAACTTATGATCATTAAATATGTTCATGAATCAAAAATATTTGTAAGATATTACATTAATACACTTGTCTATGAAATTCAAAATATTTCAAAATACACACTAGTGCACCCAACTGTCTCCTTCTTGTGCTTTGCTGGCAATGCTCCTGCATCAATATCCCAAACTTGTTGGCAGATGTGCTAGATTCGCTCAATGAATTGGGTGGATTTTTCAACTTCTATTTGAGCAAGGGATGAGTCAACCGAGGTAGTCACCAGGGGTAGTGCAACATCCATGGGGCCCAATGGTTGGAATCCCAAGCCCACCTGAAAGGGGATATGGCTAGTTGAGCTATGTAGGGATCATTTGTAGCTATGTTGGACATAGGGAATATTCTCATCCCATGTGTGGGGGTGTTTTTAATTGTACATGTGCAGGATATGTATGACCATCCGATTGATGACCTCAGTTTTTCTATTTGTCTGGGGGTGGAAGGCAGTGGATTTGGTGAGCTTGGTATCCAACAATGACTAGAGGCTCGACTAGAATGAGCTGAGGTACTGAATTTCACAGTCTGAGATAATGGTTCGTGGGATCCAAAAATGAACCCATACTTGTTCAAAGAAGATCTTGACAATGGATTCTGCTGTGATGTTCTTCTTGCAGGCGACTAGAATCGCCATCTTGGAAAAGCGATCAACAACCACAAAAACACAGTCATTTCTCCTCTTGGTGGATGGGAGGCCTAACATGTAGTCCATTGAAATGGATTCCCATGACATGTTAGGAGTAGGCAGAGGGGTGTATAGGCCCCATTTATTAGTGGTCAGTTTGGTAATAGCGTAGGTGGTGGAGGACCTGATATACTTGACGACATCCTGTCGAATTTTTGGCCAGTAGAAATGTTTCTGCAACACTGCCATTGTATTTTCGATGCCAAAGTGTCCTGCCACCCAACTGTAGTGAGCTTCCCAAATCAGCTTTGTGAACTCACTTGATGGAACACATAGATGGCCCAAAAAACACAACAACATGTCCTGAAGATGGAAATTAGTGACCACTGAGTTGGTGCCCAACATTTGGTAGGTGGTGGAGAAGTCAGGGTCTTTCTCGTAGAGGTGGGGCCATCCTGAGGTCTCATGACCGCAAGAGTCTAGCATCGTGGTGAGTGCCGTGAATGGAGGTCGGATGAGGCATTCAACAACTAAATTGGTACTTCCTGTTTTATACTAGATGTTGAGGTGGAACTACTGTAATTATGTTGACCACTTCTGATGGTGGTCATTCTGCAATTTTCCTTGGGTCTACATGAACTATAGTGGCTTGTGATCAGTGTGGATGATTGTCTCCTTGCCAAGAATTTAATGTATCCATTGGTGGAAATATTTCATAATGGAGTACATTTCTTTGTCATAAGTAGGGTACTTACAGATAAAATATGATAGTGTCTCACTATGATATGCCACAGGGTGGCCATGTTGAGTGAGAATTATGCCCACAACGTAGTCTAAAGCACCTATATCAATCTCAAAGGGATGAGCACAAATGCTTGTTTAAGTCATTGAAGGCTTGTTGTTGGGATAGGCCCCACACAATTTTTTCCTTACCGCCACCCCTGGTTACTTGGTTGAGGGCCCATGCGATATGAGAAAATCCCAACACGAACCTACGATAGAAATTGGAGAGGCCCAAGAAGCTCTGAATTTCAGTTAGTGTGGTTGGGGCTGGCCAGTCATAGATGACCTGGATCTTGGATGGATCTACATGAACATCATGCTGATAATTGATGTAGCCTAATGGACCCTATCCATGTCGAAGGAGAATTTTTCCAAGTTTGCATATAGTTTGTGCTACCACAGTGTGTGCAGAACCTGCTGAATATGCTGCAAGTGTTCCTCCCAAGTATTTCTTTAGATGAGGATGTCATACAGATACACCACTACAAAATTATTGGTGAAAGGTCATAGGATATTTTCCATCATCCTCATAAAAGTTGCTGGAGCATTTGTCAAACTAAAGGGCATGACCAACCATTCAAAAAGACCTTCTTTTGACTTGAAGGCAACCTTCCATACATTTTTCTATTCTATTGGACCTAGTGGTAGCCAGACTTTAGATAAATCTTACTGAAGTATTTTCCCCCCATGAGCTGATCAAGGAGGTCATCGATTCAGGTAATTAGGTACTAGTTTCAAACTGTGATTTTATTCAGGGATCGATAATCCATGCAGAGTTTCCAGGTCCCGTCTTTCTTATGCACCAACACGATTGGGCTCCCATAAGGTGATGAGATGGGACACATGTTCCCCTTGTGGAGTAGTTCTTGGATTTTCCTCTTGATCTCCTCATTTTCTAATAGAGAGAGGCGATAGACTAGCCCATTGGGTAGTGGTGCGATTGGGGTTAGATCGATGGGATACTTGACCTGGCAATGCAGAGGCACCCTGGTAGGAGAGGAGAAGATATATGAATATTTTTCCATGACCTTATCCACTTGCTTCTGTTGTGTGGAGAGATCGACCACGAAGGCCCTGGATGTGGTTGTGATCTTTCGCTCACTCTGAGAGAGAATCATGAAGAAGCCAAATTTCCCAGTCTGAGAGATGACCTTCTTGCATTTATTGGCAGAGATCAAGGAAATAACACTAGGAGGTACTTCCTCGGGTATCCTGTACAATTTTATGTTCAAAGTAATAATAACACTATGAGGCCTAGACTCATATACAACATGACCTTTCCATAAATAAGGTTGTCCCAAAAGAACATTACAAACTTCGAGAGGAGAAACATCACACAATACATTGTCTTTTAAGGGCTTGATTTTGTATGACAATCAACATTGTTGGCTAACGTAGAGATCGCTTCCTTGAAGGAGCCATCCAATGGTGTAGGGTTGTGGGTGTGGCATTGTTGACAAGGTCACTCGCTTGACAACCTCTGCTGAGATGAGGTTCTTCTGTCTACTGCTATCAAAAATGAAGTGCAATGGGGTGCCTTTTACCCACATTTGTGAATGGAAGAGGAACTCTCCTTATTCTGGATCATCTGGTTCACTAGGATGGAGCTTGGTGGTAGAAACAATGGAACTGGGTTCTGCGTCAATGATCCATCTTCCCCTTTCTGGTTCTGACTCAGAGCCAGAACCCACATTTGATTCAGAGGCTTTCACTTCGGTCACCAGTGAATGCTTTGAGTGACAGTCAACAATGTTATACCAAGGGCTCTCGTGGAAGTCACACCACTTCCCGATATCTTTATTTGTGTTTTCAATGTCCTTCTTTTCTTGCGGCTTGGACTGGTTGTCTTGATACTATCCATATTTTCTCTGTCCTTGTTTTTTTGGGTTGGGGCCACCCTTTCTTGACTTTTGCTATGAGGGTTTCCCTAGCCCAAATTTTCATGTCTTTTGTTTGAGCTTCTGCTTGATTTTGAGGACATATTGGTAGGCCGCACCCAATGACGAGATGTCCATAAATTCCATTTCGGTCTAGATGTATCTATGTAGAGAACCTTGATACTTGAGAACCAAATGTCGCTCTGAATCTTGCGCAAGGTATGGAAGATATTTGTGAACTCTGGCACTGCTTGGTCTCTTTCTTTCTGTAGTGTGGTCCATTTGGTATACAAATAGTCATAACTTTCGACAGGGTAGTATTATTCCTTAATAGTATCCCTGAAGGATTCCCAGGTGGCTGTGACTGTAAATGATGAGGGTTCCTCTGTTTCCTTTTTCTCATAGAAATTTTCCCACCAATATTTGACATGGGGAACGACTTAGAGGAGCACAAAGGTAATATTTTCTCTATTTGAAAAGTCATGGACAAAAAATACCCTTCTAGTAGATTCAACCACTTGTCTACAACATCTGCGTCTATCTGACCTTCAAATATAGGAATATCGAAGTTGATTTGTACCTTGAAGGGGGTGGTGCCTCTACTTGAGGAAGATGCGTTGCCTGTTGGTAGTCGTCAAAGGAATTGCATGAAACTATCCATCATCTCGTTCCTTTGTTGCGTGAGGGCTTCCTCAAGCAACATTTTGAAAGGATCTCCTGTCTCATCATATTTCTTTTCTCCTACCATGAGAGGTCACTTGGGCATGAGGGAAATGTTTTCCTCAAGAGAAACAAGCTTGAGACCCAATTATTTGTACCCTGACCTCGTTGGGGACATGCATTAAGACGACAAGGAGCAGACCACTCTGATACCATTGATTCAAATTTTATTAGAAGAATGAAATGAATATAGATGATTAAAATATGCTTAACAAAAAATAACAGAGATACAATAAAACTGGTTTTCTATTCAATAAGGAAATAAAGTGAAACTGTAAAATGCAGCGGAAAACAAGCTTGCTAGAATGATGGAGGCTTATCTCTGAGAAGAGATGTGACAACTGTGCTCATTCACAATAATATGGTTACATTGAGGCTCTGAAGGACTTTTACAATAAACAAGAATGTCAAAAACCCTAGACAACCAAAAACCTAACCCTAGGAGATGAAGCGCCAAAAGTCATGTGGGCCCCGTTTGGGTAAGTTCGTACATAAACTTCTCGGGGTCGTAAATTTTACATATGATCTTCATTTTAGGCGCACGATAGCCCGTTGGAAAGGTCTAATCGAGAAGAAAAAATTTAGACTGACCCAGGTTAGTGCCATAGACAATCACTTGAGCCCCAAATCCCCAAAAAACATCATTTAGGGTCTCAAAACGGCCCCGGAAGTTTGGAACCTGAAAAATCGCCAAAAAACTGCCAAGGTGGAAAACTGTTTTTCAAGCCAGTGGAATAGGTGGGTGGCCACCGATATCCACCTAGATCATGTGTTCCTTAAGAGAAATAGAGAATGTTAGGAAAATTAATTCAAAACAAAAGGATAAGTTGTAGAAATATGAAGAATAGGATCATGACTCAAAAGCCAAAATGTCACAAAGCCTTGAAGAAACAGAAAATATTATTATGAGCCTAAGGGTTCAACTAGAAGAGGAAATAAGGACATAATAAGTGGTGAGAATCCAACTGGAGGAAAAGGAAAAAAATTGTGAGAGGCTATAATATGAAATTGTTTCCTTAAGAAAGGAACTGAAGAAAACAACTATTGAGTCGAAGTTTAAAAAGAATGTCAAAACCTTAGATGATATCATCCATTATCAAAGGTCTCCATTCATTAAGACTAGTATTGGCTATGATAAGATTCTGATGACCAACAAAGAAGATTCAAAAGATACAAAGCCATAGAATAAGGTAAATGAAGGAAAATCTAAAAGCTATGATGATGTACTCAAAAGCTCCATCAATGATGAATATGAAAGGAAGAAAGAAAATGATGTTCCACAAAAAAATGACATTTCTACCAAAAACAACAAATATAGATTCACAAGATATTTCCCACCAAGGTCGCCTCACATAACCTGGTATCAAAATTCTTTGTTTGGATATTGCTATTACTGTAATTGTTTTGGTCATAAATCAATAAACTATAGAGCACATGCCATAACTAATTATGTGTGGAAAAAATACATAAGTACTTATGGGTTCTCAAATATGAATTACAATTCATTTTCCCCTTTATTTGATTACAATGGTATATTTTATAAGTGTCACAACTATGGGCACATAGCACATTTTTGTAGAAGTGGACCTATAGAATCTCCTAGACAAAATAAGGAAGTGGATACCCTTTCCAAACAAAAGAAAGAACTTACAAGAGTTTGAAAAAGGAAGCTAGAGAAAGAAAAGTAGGAGGAATATATGCTTGTGCAAACTACCCTTCATGCTAAAAAAAAAGGAAACAAATGGTACATTGAGAGTGGATGCTCAAGCCACTGACAAGGGACAAGAACAAGTTTCATATTTTGAAGGAAGTAAATGAAGGCAATGTAAAATTTGGAGATAATGCTACCACAATGATTTTTGGAAAAGGTACTCTTAGTCTTGATAATGTAAAGAATAAAACATATAATATCTTGTATGTTGAAGGGTTGAAACATAATATTTTCAGTGTTAGTCAAATTTGTGATCAAGGACACACTCTCACATTTGATTCTCAAGGCTGTGAGATAAGGAATAAAGGAACACGAAGGTTAGTAGAAAATGTATATATTCTCAATGTTAGCTAGGGATAAAAGTTATATATCAGACAAATAGATGAGATATTGTTATGGAATAGAATAATGGGCCATATGAACTTCGATAATTTAGTGAAAATCAACACTAAACAAGTAGTGAGAGACATGCCAAAGATTTATAAACCTTCAAACACAATTTGTAAGCAATTTCAACATGGAAAATATACAAGAGCAAGCTTCAAATCAAAGGAGTACTCAAGAACAAAGCCATTGGAACTCATTCATACAGATCTTTGTGGGCCTACAAGAACATAAAGTCTACAAGGTGAAATTTAATTCATGTTACTCATTGATGATTACTATAGAATGACATGGGTTTCATTCCTAAAAGAAAAATATGAATCATATGAGAAGTTCAAAGTATTCAAAGCCTTGGTTGAAAATGAATCTGATTTGAAAATCAAGTGCTTGAGATCAAATAGAGGAGGTGAGTTGATCTCAAATGAATTTGAAGAATTTTGTGAGACTCATGGAATAAAGAGACATTTTTCAGTTACAAGAAAGCCATAGCAGAATGGAGTGGTAGAAATGAAAAATTGAAACATACAAGAGATTGAAAGAACAATTTTAAATGAAGCCAATCTATCAAACATGTTTTAGAGAGAAGCAATCAACACCACAATCTACATTATGAATAAAGGGAAAATCAAAATCAACAACAACAAAACACCATATTAATTATGGAAGGGTAGAGCAAAAACAATTAAATACGTCATTTTTAGAAGCAAGTGATACATAAAGAGAGATGATGAGGATTTAGGAAAATTTGACTCCAAAGTTGATGAAGGTATATTTCTTGGTTATTCATGAAGAATCAAAGATTACATATGTTACAATAAAACATTGTGCAAAATCGTAGAGAGTGCAAATGTAAAAGTGGATGAAGCAGGGCATCGGAAGGTGAGAGCACAAGTAAATATTCAAATATATGAGCCAAGATGGAAATATGAAAAAGAAGAATAAGGAAAAGAAAATGAAGAAGAAGAAACAAAACACCAATATACAAAGAAACCATCTAGATTTTTCCAAAATAATCATTCGGAAAATATAATTCTCGGTGATAAAGATACACCGGTTCAAACTAGAAGAAGACTAGAAAGGGCACCAAAACATACAAACTTCTCATTTATATCTAAAGTAGATCCTAAGAATTTTATATAATCCATCGAAGATATGCATTAGATTCATGCTATGGAAGAAGAGATGAATCAAATTAAGAAGAATGAAACATGGAAACCTTTTCCAAGGCCTACAAATAAAAATGTGATTGGCACCAAGTGGGTTCTTAGGAACAAGTTAAATTAAGATTGACAAGTGATAACAAATCAAGAAATATTGTTTTTAAAGGTTATTCTCAAGTTGAATATATTGATTTTGAAGAAATTTTTTCCGCGTGTAACACTGCCTTTCCTAAACCTATGATTATATGTAATTAATCATGATTAATGATTGCCATGTAATGGTATATAAACATTGTAATTATATTATTGTTGATTTAAAATGCCAACAAATGACTATGGGGTGAATCCTTGAATGTACAAGCCATGATACCATGAGAGAGATTAATGGGGGAAGGAAGTGGGTTCATACGTAAAGACCCCAAGACACCTTGGTGAATAATGTGAAGGAAATGATCTTATTTCCTCTAACTTGCAGCCAAAGACAAATGGTTAATGGGAAGGGGATTGGTAGTTGAACAACCCAACCACCCTCAATGAATACATGTATGGAAAATATGACTAGGAAAGTAGATGATTCCAAGACAAAAGGTACAATAGAGTACTAAGTCTACAACCAGATTGCCCCATGGGTCTTCCTTCTGATAGAAGAAAGGAAGGGATAGGTCGAGAACCTTCCTAAGGGATTTCGTGTAGGGGACAGACGAGGAGGAGAATACCCAGGGAAAATATAGAGGGTGGGAGACACAATACAGGGAGATTTGAAAAGAGGAGCGACTCGAAGTGAATGGATGAATGAGTGCAGAGAATCCCCTGATGGTATCATGGTTTTTCATGGGGGTGACTAGAATGCTGAGAATGAATGGTTTTGAGCCTATGGTAGGGTGAAAACCCACAATTAATTGGATGGTGTTGGTACAAGGGCATACCCAAGGTTCAATTCTTAACAATGCACCAACAAAGCCCCGACTACTGGCCCTTTCAGCAACACCTGCGAGACAGGCAAAGTCTCACCTGAGGTAGAAGACGGGGGGTTACAATATGCAGGTGTCTGTAACCAATATGGGACACAGATATGTGAGAATAACACTTTGCAGAATATTCTGTTAACACTTAGGAAGTGACATACATTAGTTCATTAACCTTATTAACATTGCAGAACATACCCAACGATAGATATAGCGCAGTAACAACAAAGATTATTCACCTAAAACACTTAGCACTTAACACAGTGAGTTATATCTAGTATTTTAACATAATAAAATCATTTATATATCCATTACATATCTAATCTAAGCACTAAGCAAAACATAACATATATAATCATTGCACAAAGCAAACCATAAGACACCAGATGTACGTGGTTCACCCTAGTGTGGGGCTACGTCCACCAACCACTTCACCTCTTTATTATTCGTCAATATCTTACATTTAGTTACTCTTGTGCACTAAGCCACAGAGTCAAGCTTTGTACCAGTCAGGAGATCTGGGCACTGAGCACCAGATCCTCCTTCCAAAAACTAGATCAAGGCACATAGCCAACTCTCTATCAAGCACAAAGCCTTAACACACATACATTCCCTTGCACAAAGCCATTCAAATACTTGCACTTAGCTCCAAAAAATTCTACTTCTACCATACATTCTTATTTATTTATACTTTTACAAACCATTACAATAGGGACACACATGGGAAAACCCCATGGGCCGACATCCCATAAACCATCACAAATACCCTAAAGAACCCTTTACTGGGTCCACATAACCTGCAAAATAAGTGAGATCTGTGATCTCAACTCTTCTTGGGCGCTCCTTCCTTGACCAATGTGTCGAAGTCCAATAGTGGGACAAATTTGATCAAGGTTTCCTCAAAACTTGGTCAAGGGCCAAAAGGTCCCCAAAAATCACCTGTGACTTGTCTCGAGTCACTCAAGTGAAAACAACGCTACTTAAAAGGACTTGAGCTTAAATTGAGCTACCTCGACTTGCTGCTTCACCTGAGCCTCCTGCTCAATGAGCTTCTGGATATTCTACTCTATAACAAACCCTTCTAGGCGTTGTTCTACTGTTGCAACCACTTGATCCAATTGCGATCCCTATCCATCAATCTCTTCAAAAACCTTGCAGGCTTCATCCTTCACAGGTTGTAGCTTCTGTGTAACTTCCATTACCTTGCCTTGGAGGGAAGTGATCTGTTGTTGTACTTTGAACTACTATTGGGATCTCTTTATTCTTTATACCGTAGTGAGAAGCTTCATCTGTGTCTGCACAAAAATGCCTGGTATTTCACCTCCTGTAATTGCACTTCCAGCTTCCTTAGATCCTGATCCTCGATGAGGTGTTCACATGTCTGTGTGCTTCTATCACTCAATTGTTTTCATTTTGAGGCGAGGGTTCTTATCCTTATTAGTGTGTTCTTAGCGATCTCCTCCCTCTGGTCATGCACCTCCTGCGAGGTGATTGGTACTGTTTGGGCCTCCAAGTCTGTTATCCTAGTTTGAAGCTGCTGGAGGGTCTCAATGAGCTTCACTACTTGAGCCTTGACTAAATCTTGCTCCTCCTATGCCAATCCTGACACAGAGTGACATGCTTTACTCACTACTTCTTTGACCATGGCCCATTCTGCAAGAAACTGGTCCTTTTCTCTCTGTAGCTTGGATTTTTCCTCCTAGAGCTTCTCCTGAAGCTCTGCTTTCTCACTTTCCTGGGCTGCTACCTTGTCCTGAACTGCTCTTAATTGTGATAAGACTTCATCTTTCTCTCTTTTCAATGATTCTGTAGCCTTCTCCTTCTCTTCCTAGACTCTCTGAAGTAGATATTCTATTGCATCTGCCAATCTTCTCAATTGGGCTGGTTCATCTCCCAGTTCTGCAGTCTGTGATGAGGAAGGCACAATGGGTATTGTGCATACCAAATGAACATCTTGGTGTACTTCCTTCATTTCCCTCTCGATCCTTCCATTTATATCCTCCTGATTATCTCCATATCTCTGCAAGATGTCTTCAACAATGTCTTCCACAGATCCCCAGACCAAACTGATATCATCCACCCTGAGCATGGCCTCCAACTGGGGATTATTAGTGGATGTATTCTTCCTTGCTGAGGGTTTCTTCAGACAAACCTTCCTCTTCTTCAGTGTGAATGTCCCAACATGGGGATCTTCCAGTGGTGTAGCTTCACCTCCTCCTTGTTATTCTTCTCTTTCATCTCCTCCTCCCTATCCTTCTGCTTCATATTCTCCTCCTCCTCTTGGCAAGCCAGACCCGTTATCTTCAGAAGCATGGTCCTCTTCATCACTCTCTATATCCTGGACTTCCTCCTTATTCTTCTTCTTCTTCATCCCACTGGACTGTCCGACATGCTCGACTTGGGTGACTATGGGGCTTGCTATGGTGTCTATGTTAAAGGGTTATTCATCAATGATAGGTACAAGAAATTCCTACGACCACTCCTTTGTAATCTGCTCCATGTCTTCATTTGTTAGCTTATAGTACAAATGCAACTCTTCCTAGTTCTCGTCTTGGTGCACAATGATGTAGATGAAATGAGGATCTGTGTATAAATTTTCTATTGGTCTGTACTGGTGCAAGGTATGTGGTGTCATGCACGAAAATGATTCAATGACAACCTTTAATTGCTGATAGTCTGCATGAAACACTATATTGGACTTCCAATGGTTCATCATGTCGTTGGTATACCACAGGGTTGAAAACCGAGTGGCCAATGACTCCGATGGTTCGATATTTGGGAAGGTGGCTCCTTCATGCATTTTCCAAGCGATAAATGTGATCAAAATGATCAACCAGCTATAATGGAATTCATATCCCAAATTCTTGGGTTTGTGGAAATTCTTCTCCAACTCATTGATGAGGTAGTTCACCTAGTTCATCTGCATGCCCTCCATAAATTTTCCTGTGAGGTCCACCACGAACCCGATGACCTGTGTGGGGTGGTTCTTCCTTACAATCTTGCAATATATGAGTTGGAAAGTGAGGCACATTATGCCATCCTGTATAGAGGCTACCTTGTAACCTCACTTTCCTTTTTAGACTTCTTTGTAAGCTTCCTTGATGCGCTATGCCAAGGAACGATCCGAAGCCTTCCCTGGATAAAACTACTGAGGGTCAGGTCCCTTCACACTCAAGCCTATAATCTGGTGGATCAACACTGGATCCACAATAATCCTTCTATCAAGCCACAAGTATCCTCCATGATAGCATGATAGGAGGAGTTTAACAGAAGCGTTAACCTCCCGGTGGTGGCCAAAATGGGGGATCTTCATCACATTCAACACAATGGAATGTGCCAAATCCTTAATCCACGGATATGAGATGAGGCAAGGATTCTTTCTAGTTGTCTTCATGAGATAGCGGTGGGGTGCCAACATGGCGTAGTTCTTCTAGTCTCCCAAGTTGAAGTCACTGTTCTTCAGTAGCGGGATCTGTCCTAACTGACTCCAGACTATGCGTATTCCTTTTGAAATTTACAAAGTGAACATGACGTACTCAAAGTCTCAGGGGATGATGTCACAGTTAACAACTCCAACTAAAGGTAGGATATACTCAGGTAGGATCGACGATGTCTTCTTCACATTATCCATATTACCGTGGTGCTTACTTCGCTATTCATTTCCAGGGTTGAGAAGACTAGAACGACATCCAGTTGAAGGGGAAGCCTGCAATCCCCTAGTCGACAACGCCTAGACACCTTCATATATAATTTTTTCATCCATTAGCTTCTTAAGGACCTCCTCGATAGACTTATCTAATTCACTAGGTTTTCCCGACATTCTAGTTTTTAACAAATAGGCAGGGTAGGCAAACGAACAGGCAGGGTAGGCAAATTGACAGGCGGGGTAGGAAAATAGACATGTGGGGTCTAGTTTTAGATGACACAACTTGAAACTTGGACAATTCTATGTTTAGATGAGTCAATCAATGGTATAAAAATGTGGTCTTGACATAGCCATTGATGAGTTAAATAAATGGATCTTCCAACGGCCATGAAATGCCTTCATCAATGTAAATATGTCCGTTATGGCATGGTCTTAACATCCAAAAGCAGTCCATTAGACCATAAATGTGTTTTGTAACCATTCCAGGGCATCTTTATAATGGTCGGGGCGCCTCCAACTGTCATATAACTTCACCAGGGCAAAGTCCCATTCTGCACGGTCCTGCTGTTCCAACGAGGTTCAAATCCTGTGAACCTGCCTCCTGAGAGGTTCCAATCTGCGAAGTCTTTGATCTGGTCTTTGTAACTTCTTGTATCTTTTACAAATTATCTTTCTTTTCATTGTGCTTCATTTCCTTCTTCCCTGTGATTTGAGTTTCTCTAACTGTTTATGGAATCCTCTTTCCATTCTTATTCTTATTTTCTCCTAGCGCAGTGGCTTTGCACTGTTGAGGTTCCCTCAAAGGGTTTGAAGTTAATATCCCTTTTCTTAACACATCATGAGTGAACATATATAGGTTCCTCAAAACTTCTTGCATTCTTTCAACCTTGAAAACTGATTCTCTTGCCTTTTGTCCCTCCTACGTTGTTATTTTGTTTTGTTGCTTTGAATTATCCTCTCATTCTTCTATTAGTCGGTCTATTTTCCTAGCTATGAAATCCCTTAGTTCTTTCTTTTTCTTTTCT
Source organism: Picea engelmannii (assembly GCA_009831015.1). Taxonomy (NCBI): domain Eukaryota; kingdom Viridiplantae; phylum Streptophyta; class Pinopsida; order Pinales; family Pinaceae; genus Picea; species Picea engelmannii. The sequence goes on along the minus strand of ML782380.1, from coordinate 80,630 downwards.
GTAGCTTCTTCCTTTTCTTTCCTTTTGATATGATCCTTCTCAATCCAAGGCTTACCTAGTAAAAGTGGGAAAGGGGCGCTGTCCCCAATAAACTCAATGAATTCAAATTCCTCTTCAGTCGATGTTCCACGAACAATAATAGGTACATTAGTAACTCTTCCACATAGGGTTATCATCTTTCCCTTAAACAAGCCTATCCTTCCCAACGAAGGTATCACAATAGGTTTTCCCAAAATTTTCCAAGTTTCTTCTATCAAAATATTCACTTGTGTTTCTTCATCCATGACACAGTCTATGTCGAAGTATTCTATTCTTGAACTTATGCATTGTTTTACTTTTAGGATCTCTGGTAAACTAACATCTTTGTGAATTTCCATCATTTCTTTCAATTGTACTAATGTAGTCCAAAATTTCTCTGATTCTTTCTCTTTATGAATTTCTAATATGCCCTTGGTCTCTTGACTTCTTTCATAGTTTTCTTGTCTTAAGTTCATTCATTAATCTTTAGCAATCATCTTTGGATAATCCTCAACCTCATGACCAATAATATTACAAAAAAGGAAAATAGGACCTGCGCCAGGGAATTTCTTAGCAAGATGTCTCGGTCTTCTGCAGTTATAACACAATGTCAATCCTCTTTTTCTTTTAAATGTTCCCCAACTTCTTCTGTACTATGCACTAGGATCATAGTGATGGACCTGCAATCTGCAAATTTTTCTTCTAGGTTCCTGCATCCATTTATTAGTCCAAGAATTCTTTCTATGCATAGGAATAACATATCTTTCTTCATTTCCATTAAATTTACTCAAATCAAATATTTCTTTCAACTATGCCCTAGCCTTCAGACTAGGATGAAATATATTAAACATACTTAGGTTCATGCTTTCAAAACAAATTTTTTCACTTATCTTACTCTTGTCAAAGAACAAAGTTTTACCTCTATTTGGATCTTACCTCTTTCTTCAGATCATATTTATTTCTTAGCACAAATCTTCGCAAGTCAAGTAGAGTACTACGCACTTCAACAATAGATCTACGCACAAAGCTTCTCTTTTTCTTTACTTAAGTTCCCAACAATCATAGTTTCAGGTCCCAAAAATAGAGCCATTTCTTAGCACAGGGGCAAACCTAGGGTTTAACACTTAAAAATGCACCAATGAAATCTCGACTACTAGCCCTTTCAGCAACACCTGTGAGGCAGGAAAAGTCTCACCTGAGGTAGAAGTAGGGGGGGTTACAGGATGCAGGTGTCTATAACCAAGCTAGGACACAAATCTGTGAGAATAACACTTCACATGATATTCTGTTAATGCTTAGGAAGTGGCATACATTAGTTCATTAACCTTATTAACATCGCAAAACATACCCAAGGATAGAACTAGCACAATAACAACAAATATTACTCACCTAAAACACTTAGCACGTAGCACTGTGAGTCAGATCTAGCATTTTAACATAAGCAAAGAATTAAAGCATCATTTATATATCCATTACATATCTAATCCAATCACTAAGAAAAACATAACAAATATAATCATTGCACAAAGAAAACCATAAGACACCAGATGTACATGGTTCACCCCAGTGTGGGGCTACATCCACCAACCGCTTCACCTCTTCATTATTCATCAATCTCTTACATTCAGTTACTCCTATGCACTAAGCCACAGAGTTGATCTTCACACCAGACAAGAGATCTGTGCACTGAGCACCAGATCCTCCTTCCAAATACTAGATCAAGGTAGAGAGCCAACTCTCTATCAGGGACAAATCCTTAACACACATACATTCCCTTGCACAAAGCCATTCAACTGCTTGCAATTAGCTCCAAAAACTTCTACTTCTACCATACATTCTTCTTTATTTATACTTTTACAAACCCTTACAATGGGGCCAAACATGGGAAAACCCCATGGGCCGACATCCCATAACCCATTACAAAAACTCTAAAGAACCCCTTACTGGGTCCACATAGCTCACAAAATAAGTGAGATCCATGATCTCAGCTCTTCTTGGGTTCTCCTTCCTTGACCAATGTTTCGAAGTCCAACAATGGGCCAAATCTGACCAAGGTTTCCTCAAAACTTGGTCGAGGGCCAACAACTGGCTACACTTGTGAATAGATAAATATTCTTACCTCCTCTATAATTTAATTATATAGTATGGTTGGATTCCTGTATCTGTATGCATGTGTAAGTTATGGAGGTCTATGTACTTGAATTGTATTGTATATGTATGTAATACCTACCTAAGCAGGAGAACCCTACATCTTACTATGAATAAATTAAGGAATCATCTGGACGTTTTCTCTCGTGGATGCAATCATGGATGTAATTGTCCGTTTAAGCCTTTTGTGTATGAAATATGGTAGATTACTACAGTGTGATGCATGTAAAAAGATAACCAGACCTATACATTATGAAACCCATGAGAGGTTTGAGAGGAATGAAGTGATATGATCCCTCTCGAAGGGACATAAGACCCTTACCTCATATTGAGGTCTAGATTCCCTAATATATTTTAAGAGGGAAATTATGAGTCCGTAAGACTTGGGGACCCCAGTGGTAAACCTAAAGGGATCCTTGAATTGGTTAAGTTAAAATGTAGGGCTATTATGATGTAGAAGTCCTATATTCCAAGAAGGATGAATCAAAACCATTGACTCTACATCACAAATTGATCCCGGTCCTCCACTGGAGTAGGTTATGTGACAGGAGACGATGCATCTCAAGCTAACACAGATTGTTGATATATTGGAGAGAGACTCTTAGAGATAATTGGGACCATTGGATTTACCTATGGTGAGTTTCATTAGAGTTAGATGGTCAGAGTAACCCTGATTCAGGTACTCCTATGAGGGAGTTTCGATAAATCATTTGGACTGTTAATCGAAGTAAAGGTGAGATCAATTATTAGTCATATATTTCTGTAGAGTCTCATCAAAAGTGAGGTTAAGAGGGGAGGTGATGTGTTGCTAACATAATACTGAAGGGGAGCACCTACATACCCAAGGATCATGCATGGCAGCCTATAGTTGGTCGAAGGAATTGGGATTGGGTCCCTATCGAGTTTAGGCCTTGGGAATGGGTGCTTCAGTTTTAGAGCATAGGATATATCTGTGGAGATATATCCATCGTTTATCAAAGGTTAGATAGTCATAATTCTCGAGAGTGGAGGAGGTTGATTTGCCAAAGGGTAGAGAATGTTCCCTATTGGTTTCAAGCCCTTGAAAGAGCGCCTTAAATCATGATTTTCAGATTTGTGGTCTGAGGAATCTAGACTTTCAATCTAATAGGAAAATATGAGGAAGTAGTTCCACACCCTGGGGCACTGAATAATTGGACCCCAAAATATTTCTAAGTATAAACCCCCTTGGAAATATCGATACCTAATTTCCAGGGACCAGGGTTCTATCCCCTGGTTCCATGCCTAGTAGAGAGAGAGAGAGAGA
>ML782380.1:66920-77094 GCA_009831015.1 Picea engelmannii | reverse complement strand
ACGATAGCCATTAGATCTATGGTTCAAGGAATCCAGGTCGTAGATATTCACATACACCCAAGGGGTGGTTAATCTCATAATTATATTAATTGATTTCCTCGTAAACACCAGGGTTAAGTTGATTAATCACCTCGTAATCCCTGGATTGAGGTTGATTGAAGTAACACCACAAAGGAAATTCCCAGTATCCTGATATCCAAGGGAACGTGTCATTCAAATATTTTTCCATGTGTCAGGCCAGTATCGGCCACGTGCCATGGTGGCTTCCAGTACATATGTAGAGAATAACACTTTTCAACACCTAGTTGATTAGTAAGGAAAAGGGTGGACACCATTGACCTACAACCCTGAGATGAGTACGATAGATCTGATATGGCTGGATCTAAAGGCGGGTCGATCTCCAATGTGGATCTCATAATAAAATCCAAGAGTTATAGTCTTTTTATTAGCCTCATCAACTATCTCATAATCACCAAGGTTAGATTATTTAATCCTCTCGTAATCCTTATATAAGGACATTTCAAGGTTCATACTATGCTGGGTGCTCGATTTCTGAGACAACATGTCACTCAATGAAGATGCCACATGTCACTCAATGAAGATGCCACTTGTCACTCGATGAATATGCCATTTGTCACACTGATTTGACACATTTGGACAAGGATCCGTAAGGAAAAATAATTCCATGTGTCACGAGGTGAAGTGGCCATGTGTCATGCCATGGTTAAGACATGTGGCTGTATAATATAAGGTCACATGTTTGTAGTACTAGTTAGACCTAGACTGGGTTTGGAGTGTGCATAGAGAAAGAGTTGGGTCATCAGGGGCCCGATATCTGGCACCAGGTGACTATGTGTCGTGATATCGGTGGATGAAAAATGTAGCATGTGATAGGACCATGTGTCCATGGTGCCAACTCACACCAGGTTTGGCATCAAAGGATAAGGTTATCACAGATCCTCTTACTGGGCCGGTGGTCCAACAACCCGGCGTGATGTGGGAAGACGTCACCCAACCAATTCCCAATGGACAAGTGACACATCATGACAGGGCCACGTGCCTTGAGAGCCAACTCATCTCAGATTGGGTGATTTGTGTCGATGTGAAATGTGGACAAGGTATGAGATTTGACATCCTAGTGGACAGGTGTCAATACCTGGTGAGGGCGGGTCTCGGGTATTTAGGTAGCAGAGTGATGAGAGTGGGAAAGGTCGCGGTCCCAATGTTGCAAGGGTTTGAGGGGCCAGGTAGCAAGTGCCACATCAATATCCACATCATATGCTACATCCACGCTAGGGAGTGACATGTTATAACATATCAGTGCCATGTCATATGACATAGGTGACATTGAGCCATGTGGCAGTAAGAATTCCGTTGGCTAATAAAGGCCCTAAATCTTTAAAAGGCCATAAATTTCTATCTAAAACTTGGGTTTGGACAAATTTATATTCATTAGAAATATATCGACGAGAAGAAGATGATGGTGTCATTTTTAAAGGGATTTGAGGAGGTTCAAGAAAATAAAAAATGAAATACCCCACCCCTTAAAAGGGTACTTAGGGGGTTGGGTGTGTTACAAAGTGGTATCATAGCATGGTTCAAAAACTAGGCCTATATGGGCCATAAATCACTCATAACTGATATAAGAAGGCCAAGATGAGCCTATTGAAAAATGTTTCTACCTTAAAAGATTGTTTAGTATCTGCATAATCTCTTTGAGAGGAAGGATTGCAGATTGAAAATTTTCTTTCAAGTTTCTTACAACAAAAGGGGAATATTGTTTCCTTGTTGGAATGATAACTAATCATATAGGAGTGGGAACATGATAATAATCATTAAAGGTAAGACCTGATTTTGAATGACTGAATTGGCAACATCCTATAAAGGGTTTCTTAAGTCAAAAGAAATGAGTGATCTAGTGATTGTAATGCTACCTCTAAGCATGGGAAATTTGGGCCTATGGTTTTGTGATGAATGTATACATAAGAGATAATACCCTTATGGAAAATCCCTTGTGGTTAAGGGAACTTAGTATGGAATTGATAAAACCCTTGGCAATATTAATTACTACTTAGATAAAAGACTTAACCAGGTATGTGAGATTCCTCATAATCATAAGATTGATGAAAAAATTGTGAGGTTTGTAATGAATGAACCCTATAGTGGGGATGATCTATTTAAGCAAAGGAAAAAGAGTCCTTTGGATGGTTCATAACCCTTGATAAGGAGATAAATTAACATGCACATGTGATTAAGTTTGTAAGCTCATGGTTGTGCTAAGAAGATGTCTATGCTTATTAACCTGAAATTAATTTAGCTAGGATAAAAGTTCCTTAACTATGCATGTAAATGCACAAGGTAGACAACTGATATACATGTACATTGTAAGCATTAATATAATGATTTGCATACAGATTATGCTATAATGCATGTGGAGTATGCTATAATGCACACAACAATGATTGAGTATATATATATAACATGCATATAGACCTACTGTAACTTGTGGTAGATTGTAAAGTATGGTATGTTGAATGGACATTTTAGCTGATGATGATCTGATATCAACATGAATTTGAACAAGATAAATAAAATGATGATGATGTTATTGCATATAATCTTATGAGAAAGAGGTATATTAACCAATGAAAATATGATCCAAATACTAGTAAAAGTGCCTGGGAAGTTCTGAAAGACTAATGAGTCAGATTGACATCCAGAGGTGGATGGAAACCATACAGGTATGGCTAGGATTGCTCATGTAGTAGTAGAAAGGAATTTAATAAAGGATTTCCTTGATAAAAATGCCTATTGACAAAGAATAATTGAAGAATGAAAGAAAGATGGATTTGGGTGTTTTAATGCCCTTGGTAATGCATAAATTACCTATATTTTGTAAATTGTGGATTTTTGTTATAACAGAGGGGATACAAATAGTTTCTTGTTGGTTTCTACCATGCAGGAAAGGAAGTAAAATTAATGAATATTCCTATGAGACTAGCCATAGGATTGGCTGTAAAACCTTTGAGAGAAATGGTATGGAAGTTTGAAATGTCAATTCATGTGAATAACATGGAAAAAGGTGCAAGAAGTGAAATTGCATGCTGAGTATCTATGTATGCATGTATATGTTTGAATGCATGGATTGAATGTGTTATAGGGTTTCCTAGTATGAAGACTAAATTATAATTTGTTTGTGGGATTAAGCACATGGATGAACATAAGTTCCCATCAGAAAAGGATGATGTAAAAACCTAAATAAATGAACATGATGATATAGAAAGGTGCAAGTGATGCACATATATGATATGTGAGAACATGTATGCTAAAGACATGGTATGACTGCCTGAACAAGTAGATTGTGGGGAAAGATGTATACTTTACATATCTGATTAAGGCCATGGATGTATGGATGACCCCACTATTGGAGGGTCTCAATATCCTGTTTAAATAATAGCTTGAGGAGGATGTGTTCCATCCCTCAATAAGAAATAGTATAAATTTATGAAGGAGAAGATGAGAAAGGAAGCTCTGTGTCATGAACAAAAGGTCATGATTATTCCTTTGAGAATTGCATGAGAATGATTGTGAAAAATCATGAGTAAATAATTTTAAGTAAATATGAATATGGAGATGCAAAGTGTGCATGTGGTAGATGCAGAATATGTTGATGCATGTAGTTAAGTACATAGTGCATGAAAGCATGATTTGAATACAAACTGATAGAGTAATATGCATGTGTAAATGCACAATCAAAATGCATAATAGAGATGCATGTTGATAATTACTTAGGGAATATTTAGTAAGAATGTGAAATGACAAAGTTCAGGATGACTCAAGGTTGAAATCATATTAGATAGTGATGGGTATGTAATAATGAAGTTGCATGATGAGATAATTCCATGCAGAGGAACTGTGTGAGGAGTCTATCAAGAGAACATAGTCATAATATTAATGAATGTTGAGAGTTAGGAAATGGGATGCAAAGTCTAATTATATAAGAATCCTAGATTACATAAAAAAAACAGAAAACATAATGCATGCATGGGAGACATACCAATGAATAGTAACCAATCTTATTGGTAGTGTGCCGAATGCACTGGTTCATGATTAACTTATGAACCAAAACCTTGTTGTTGTATAATAATTAATTTACCCAGAAAAATCAATATGAAATTGATTAATCCTCCTCAAGGAAGAGAGTAGGAATATCCCAAGAGGGATATATTGTTGAAGCAAGGGAAGAGAAAAGGTGGAATATTTTTCTCACTTTAAAACTCTGATGTATGAGGCACAATTGTATACCCTAAAAAGAACGACTATGAAAACAAGCACAACCAGTAAAAGAAAAATAAAATAATGAATATGTTTAGTTGATTGATTTTGGTTAAGCCATGAATGTGAAAAGGTAGAGAGGCCTTGGGAATAGTTCAATTAAACTGAAAATTCTAGATTATGTAGAAGGATTTGGACAAGGGAAGAATCCCTTGACTCATTTCTTGTTGTTATTAAGTTTCTCTGGTATGAGAAACTGAAATGTTGTTGTATGTGGATATTTTGGCATGATAATGTTGATAACTGTATGACTATAGAGACAAATGGAAAATTGGATTGTCTTTGCACTCATGAAAACAATGAGGGCAATGATATGAATGCATAAAGATATGATACGACATATCTGCAAATGTTTTGTTGAATTCAATACTATGGCACATGCATTTTGGACTTGACATAACAACTGACATAATTTTGAATGTGATGATGCATGTTATGTGTAGGAAATGATTGGAGTTGTTGGGGAAAGGAAATCTGTCAATGGTGGATGTCCTCAAGCAGAGGGGGAATGTAAGAAGGCTGCCGATAAAGATAACTTTGAAAGGGACTTTATAAGTCCCTAGGAAGCACCACTGATGAGGTAATATTAGAGAGGGTGCTCACAACCAATACAGGTATAAAAGTGTTCACGCCTAAGTATCACAAGGTATGAAGGGATTGGGTAAGAATCCCTTGTGAAATGTTTTATTGTATTGATGTTATGCATGCGATTTTGAAAGGCCGTTGTATTCCATTGATACCCAAGTAGGGTATGATTCAGGAAGGAGAACCTGAATGATGGAGGTGTGAACCTCTGGTAGAAAAGGCTGATTGAAATCCTTGGAAGAATTCATGAATTGATATGTCATGAATACATTAACCAATCAAGGAATGATTGGGAACAAAAGTGCTGATAGACATCACATTAATTTAATGCATTGAAGAGATACATGTGGTAAGAGAATGGGAATATATAAGGCTACCCATTATGGAAGAAATATCTTCCAGTACTCTGTAGAGTTGTACGATGGTAAAGAGAGAAATTAGGTGACCTGAAATGTTGGTACACTGATTATTTGTAAAGAAATAAATGCTTAAAATAATTCATGTGAAACTTTGAGTTTCTTGAGTGATGATTTGAGGTTGTGGTCGATTCAGAGTAGAAAATATAGTTGTGCTATAATAATGATTGTGGACAACAAATCCACATGGTAAGAGTCTGGATAAATTACAACACACCATGGTGAGAGTGCCTAACATGAAAAGTAATAAACTAAAATCAATGCAAGGGTGCATTGTGTGTGAATGTGGCCATGGGCATTGGCACATTGATTAAATCCATATAATGATTGATTGAATTTTTAAAGGCTTGGTATGACGAAATGATGCATGTGTAAAGAATGCCAATTTACTTTTATGTTATGTCACCAAATAAATAAAGGTGATGCAACTATTAGACTGCACAAATTAAAAATTGTTTGTGATACCATTGCAAATTTGTAATGATAATATACATGTGTGAGAAACTGATAGTCAGTTTCGCTGTGAAAATATTTAATTGCAGGAAAGAGGGTCCAGGAAATGGTAGTACTGTAAGCCCATGAGGAAGACCAATACCTGCTGGTTGTAAATAGCCAAACTGTTTTGAGAAGGAAATCTCATGTTTGTGGAATCTAGTTCCAATATGGGACATATCTGAAAATGAAATGAAATTGTGAAATTTGAAGTCTGTGAATAATATATTTGAAAATAATTTTGATTGAAAATTAATGAAAATATCTCACAAATTTATGTATGCATGTAAATAGAGGTAAGATGAAAAAGACATGTCCAGGGAGGGCATATGGTTGCTGTCAAATAAGAAAGCATGGAAAAAGGCTACTGTGTGATAATTCATGATCGCCAAAGAGAATGTGGTGTTGTGGTAACATAGGCCGAAGGAATTCTTTCAGTAGAGCAAGACAGTGGGATTCCTCGACAGAGCAAGCTTGAGGGATGCTTGTTATAACCCTAAATTGCACTAGCCATGCTTACCTGTCATCAAGCCATATCATTTTCCTTCTTTGCTAAGCCACTACTGAACAACTTCTTAAAAAACACTCTTTTTGAAGGCATACATGCCCTGCTCCACTAATGCACACGTGTGTATGCTGGCTGACCTACTACAACCCATGTATACCTAAAAAGAACGAAAAATGGAAAGTTGCAGACAGAACACGCAGTTTTGGGTAAGTTAACTAGATCGTTTGACTTCCCATATTTGGTCACTCGACCAAATACCTATCCCTTTCTAGCCTATACAATAAGGGGTAGGGGTCCCATTTGGAAGGAGGAAAATCATAGCAAAGAAACTATACCTGATTTAGCATTCCCCTTGCCCCAACCTTTTGCAACTATTGTGTGAAGAGAAGCATATACAGAAGCAGTTAGAGCACAGTTGAAGAGGATCCCAGGACCAAATTCGAGGAGCAGTGGCCGATCTCACCATTGTAAGGTTACTCTCATGAGATTAATAAAATAAGTACTTTTCCCATCCCGCCATATGAGATTGTCAATATTTAAATTTGATTATATTTTGATGGAGTCTCTAACCCATTAGTTTATAGATCATATGCATGTGGAGTTCTTTGTTTGTATTTTATGAATGCAGGTCAACATTGGGAGGAGAGTTGCAGTCAAGGAGCGACCAAGCGTTAAAGGGATCGACATCAAACATAGAAACTAAGGTACAATAATTGGATCTCTTTAACCTTGTATTTGCATATGAATAATGGGGTTTATGATTGGGATGTTGGTAGAAAGTAGGAGACTTTAGGTCATTTCTGCATGCATGATAAAACCCTTAATGCCAGTCCATAGGAGGGATTTCCCACCCAAAACAGAATTGGCGACCATACTGGGGATCTCTAGGGTTTTTGGGGGTGTTTGTTTGGTATTTTTAATTGGTTTTAATACCTTTTTCTGAGTTTCTGCAAAAGTATGAGCTAGTAGGGATTCTGGTCTTCCATACTAGTATTCCCTGCTTCCTTGGCTTGACTATTTTTTCTTTTTCTGGGAAGCCACAGAGGTATACGCATCCTGTAGAAGGTCTTCCTGCATGTACACCCGCCCTGACTTCATACAACCCCCATACATATGCTGGCTGCTGAGAGATCAGTCGCGTGTCTGAGTCCATAACATTTTTTTTTTTAAGAGAGGAATTCATCTGGTATAACCGTAAATTGCACCAGACATGTTTACCTGGCATCAAGCCATCTCATTTTTCTTCTTTGCCAAGACACTACTGAACAACTTCTTAAAAAAAACTCTTTTTGAAGGCATACACACCCTGCTCCACTATTGCATATGTGTGTACATTGGCTGACCTACTACATGTTGGACAACTGAGAGGGGGGGGGGTGAATCAGTTGTTACTGAGCTTAAAAAATTATTCTTATTTTAAACTCTTTGTAGAGCACTGAATGAAAATCATAATAATGTAGGGAAGTAAGAAATAGAACATTCAACATCATTCACACATATGAAATATACAGAGACAGATATTTCCTAAGGAAACCCATAAAGGGTAAAAAACTCTTCTTCTTTATATGATAAGTAATATTTACATTTTGTACATTATCATACTTATGAGAACCAACTCATAATGAGGCTACAACCTTTGTTTTGCAAGCTACAACTTGCTGAGAGCACCAATTCTCTGTTTTCTCTAGCACCTACTAGAAGGAAGCAACAACTCCCTGGTTTCTCTAGCACCCACTAGAAGGAAGCACCAACTCCCTAAGTGTTCTAGCACCAACTGGATGGAAGCACCAACTTCCAGTCACACAGGCACCAACCTGTATAATGGAGAACAAAAGTTATCCCTTGAACCACCTTGGTTTCTCTGGCTGCAACGAGATGGAATCTACAACTCCCTGTGTTCAAGCACCCACTTAAACCTCTGAGGACAACAGTCCTACCTACCACCCTGAAATATAAAGTTTGCTTTATATAAACTTATCATAGTGATACAATATTTATCATTGGCTTACCAAGATTATCACTGTTCTGCTATGCTGCTCTGCTCTCCTGTATCAATGTATCTTTATCTGCATCTTCTTGCGATTGCTGATCTTCTCTTTTTCTCTACAAGAGCAACTCAACCTTACTTTAGTGTCTCACTGTCTTGCTACACACATGCCTTATGCTTTCTGTGCTTCTTCATTTTATGCTCTGTGCACCATGTCCATTCAATGCACCATTCCTCTTCACTGTATTTCAGCTGCTGCACACTCCTCCTTCTATGTAATGATCCCAAGCCAAATTCTTTCTTGGAATCACTAACTACTACTAATTTATTGAGTTATTAAGTGCATACAAGATTCATCAACACATGGAGATCACAATATATTCCAGATGTAGAATCACAAGCAAAGATATGACCTTTTTTATTATGAGCAATGTAAGATCAATACAATAGATGGCCGATCTAGCATAAACCTCAGATGGCCATACAAGCAATAGATATGAGCTGCTACAAAATTCTCCCGACAATACAAAATAAGCCTCCAAAGGCTGGATATACAATGAATATTGAATCAAGCAGATCTTTCCGTACTAATGCTCAACCTCCAAGTTGGAAAGTGCCACGTCCTGCTAGAATGCTGAAGCCCTCAATAATTCTGCCCTTCTACCAAAAGTGTCCAATCATCCTAAGAAATATGCCAAATGATAGATCGAGCAACTGTAAGGACAACCCAGATGTCCGAATCTCCAAGATCCCTCTCAATCTCTGTAGATTTGAATTCTCCACTGAATGGTGCACCCCACTGGATGACTGAAACCCTAGATGGTTCGAACCTAATGAAGGAGGCCTCCAAATGCTATGAAACTCTCCAAGAATATAGATTGGGATATGAGAATCCCTTGGGATAATTTTCAGAATCAAATCTCAAGCAGATCTCCCTAGATCTAAGTTTTACTAAATCACAGGACGTCCCCTATGGCTCCAAGATGTCCCAATCTACATACAAATCTAGAATGATGACAACCCTCCAGAAAATCCCTCAAACTAATGGTCCTACCCCTGTAAACAAAACCCAACTGTCGGAATGGCCCCGGGCCCTCAGGATAAGCTGGATCAAACCTCCCTCTAGATGATGGTGCACCCTTGTTGGAAACACAAGAACAATATGGCCTGCTACCTTCTGAAGAGATAGATGGAGATGGGCTGAGACTAGAATGGTGTGGAGGAGTCTTTCATCCTTGAGACCAAGCCGCAGAACAAGGTGAGTGGATATTTCACCACTGAGTTTCTCACAAGGGTTTGTACAACAAAACCCCCAAACTGAATGCTCAAGAGCAATAGCAAATGCTAATCCAAAACCATAATGAGTAATAGGTGCGGCCCAACCTCTTACTTATACTTTTCCTTCTAATTCTCTGTTGAGTTAGGTTAAATCCCAGGGTTAATCTTCTATTCTTCTATTGAGTTATCTTTTACTCCTTTATCCTTTTCCTTTCTTAAGTCAACTTAAAAATATAACTTTTAACTTCTTGACTTCCCCCCCCCTCAGTGTGAGACTATGACCTAGTGGGGGTGCCCAGGCCACTGAGTCTCCTCATCACCTCTCTAAGAGGTGGGGGAAATTACAGTCTCCCCTGTTTGAAATTGCTTGTCCTCAAGCAATTCCAAACCTGCTTCTCTAACCACGTGCTCCTGCTCCCAAGTGGCATCCTCAATGGGTAAATCCTTCCACCTGATAAGATACTCCTTGATGCTTCGGTTTCAGAGCCTCTTCTCTCTGACTTCTAACACCTCCTCTAGAATCAAAACAAGCTGTCCCTCCTCATCCATGGGAGGCAATGCCTCAATAGGCCT
>ML782380.1:5921-16173 GCA_009831015.1 Picea engelmannii | reverse complement strand
TAGTCTCCTATATATACCAAGGAGACATTTTCATTTTGAATCATCTGGTACTTGAACATTTAAGTGGGGTAAAAGGAGGTTGCCCCCTCGAAGAGGCTTATTATCTGAAATTATCTCTTTTTCAAGGCGTTGAGTACTTTTTTCTGAGGTTTATCTATGCTATATTGATATTTGGTTCTTAACAGGCCCAATATAACAATTGCCATTCCCTTGTCACGATTGCTATTCCTTTTACTATTCATTTGAATAGAACGATTGCTGTTCCTTTTGTTATGATTGTTGTCCCTTTGTAGGGGTTGCATCTCTAGAGGATGGGTATTGAAAACAGAAGGTAAGAACCTATGTAGGTGACAAGTAAAACGCTTGTGCCAGCGCCTACCTTTGGATGATGCATAGAGGTTATATTTTAAGACATCTTTAGAGCCCAACATTTTGGCGCCATTGCTAGGGAAGTACGATGGATTGAGGTATTAGTTTCTTTTTCATTTTAATTTATGTAAGTGTGATCTAAACATGTTGGTAAGGGGTCATAGAATCTTGTGACAGGAGATTCCTCATGTTCTCCCTACCAACTAGGTAAAAGTAGTTTCAATTTCTGCAAGATTAGTTTCAATTTCCTCAAGTGTGATCTAGACATGTTGGTAAGGGGACATAGAAGCTCGTGAGAGGAGACTCCTCATGTTCTCCCTACTAACTAGGTAGAAGTAATTTCAATTTTTGCAAATTTCAATTTTTGCAAGATTAGTTTCAATTTCTGCAAGTGTGATCTAGACATGTTGGTAAGGGGACATAAAATCTTGTGAGAGGAGACTCGTCATGTTCTCCCTACTAACTAGGTAGAAGTAATTTCAATTTCTGCAAATTTCAATTCATGAAAGAGTAGTTTTAATTTTTGCAAGTGTGATCTACATGTGTTGGTTCTAAGGGTCATAGAGCTACTTCAGTGTAGATTCCTCACTGTCCCTACCAACTATCAGGAATGTTTTAATTTCCGCAATTGTGAAGAGTAATTATTTTCCATTTCAGTAAGAGTGCTTTTATTCAAGTTTTTTTCATTTAGATTTTAGTTTTGGGTGCTGTAAGAATCCTTTTTTTTAACATGATTTAACAATGAATTTAAGCTTGGAACAACTCACTCAGATCCTAGCAAAATTCGGGGCCCCCTCTTCTTTGAAAGAAGGGATCTTGAAAGCAGTCGAAAGTTTATTCACTCCTCCCGAGGCGAACGAAGAATCAACATGCGAAGAACCTTGCATATTTAATGAAGAACCATTAGGTGCGCAAAAGGTCGAGGAGGACAACGAGGAGCTGCAACATGATCCGAGTAAGACAAATTACGCCTACGAAATCCTGATCGAACGTTGGTTCCAAGAAAGTACTAGGTTAGTTCCACTTAGTTTTACTTTCTATTTTTTTAATTTAAAACTTCAACAACTAATTTCTCACGCCCATAGATATTCTCGACTATCAATTGCGAAATTGAAAAATAACGTTTTTTTATTACTGTTGCGTGCATGGCTACATTGGCTGTTTGATTTTGCGTAACTAATCTCTCATTCCTAATTAGCGTAGTGTAGGTGGGGTTTTATTTTCAAGTCTTTTATTTTTGCTAGAATAAGTATGCTCTCCTCTGTGCTTCGTGCGACCGCGAGGATTAGAAAGTAGCATGACTGATTGACTGATTTCAGGAATATTTTTCGTTTTCCATTTGCTGGTAAATTTTTAATAAGCTTGCGAAATAATTTTTATTTTTTATTTTGAAAACATAATAAAAACATAAATAAAATTTGCGCATCCTCACACATAAAGCCTACAAGATAAATTTTTATTTTTTTATAATAGAAGAAATGAATGAAAAGTTGTGCATCTTCCATTTGCAAATAAAAAAAATAAAATAAAACAATAAGTACGTTAGAAAATATATATATATATATATATATATATATATATATCATAGAACCCAACACTTTGAAATTATTTGAGGATTGAAGCATTCAAGAGGGATCTAGCCCAGACCATGGTATTTGAACTCATCCAAAATAAGAAAACATATAACTGGGATGGAGTTGTTGAGAGATTTGACCTAATGCACCAAGTCTCCAGGCATCTTGATGATCAATCTCGCAGTAGTCGCCTGCGTTTGTAGAGTGTGGCGTCAGGAAGCCATGAATGATAATGTGTGAGAACTGGTTTACACCAAACACTGGCTTGACACCGGGGATTCTATCAGGCGTCTCAGATCGATGATAAATGCCATGGGAGAATTCAGACATTTATATATGAATTACCTACATCCTCTTCTGTCGAGAAAAGGTAGACATGGATGTAATCCCAATTCGTACTCATCTGCATTGAACAAATCTGAGATGAATATAGTACGGGGAGAAGACCAAGTTCAACTTTCTTTGTCACTATTTTTTGTTGAGTATTACAAAAGGTTTGGGTTTTGTAAAATCTCTTACAACCACCATATGCGTGACTACAATTACATGGCTGATAGGATCATGATAAAACCTGATGACAATGCTGTGCTAAGGGAATTGAAGCAACGGACTAAATTTAAGCTTGTTTACGAGGTGAACGAAAATCATGTTACGATTCCGGATTCAATCATCAAAGAAATAAAATAAGTTGCTGACACCTTAAGATTAAATTGATTTGATTGATTTTCATCAATATTCTTCCATATTTAACAGTGATTGGCTAAACCGTCAGCCTCCATATCAGGTTTGCTACACTCCCAAAAATAGAAAAAGATATGCTAACAGTAAATTTTGAGTGTATTTCTAACGAAATGTAGGGATTGCGATTGGAATGGGTTATGATTTTTCCACGTTTAGTTTGATAGCTACGCCGGACAAAATAATACAAATATTCAACTTTTGCAGGCATTGAAATATTTTGGGGCTCGACACATATTTGAAGCTGTTGAATGGGTTAAAAGAAATAGTAGTGATTTCAAGAATAAATATTATGGTCCAGTTCTTATTGAGGTCAATGTTTCTAACAAAGTTCATGTGACTTACTTGGAAGGCCATGTCCCAAATTATATTTGGAAATTGTTTATCACTCTGAATTTGTTTGATCAAGACTTTCTTGTTAAAAACATGAAACAATTTGATATTCCCATTCTAAATTATTATCATGGTATTAAACAGTTTGATTGGTCATCTTGTGCTACTGACAGGAGAAAATGGAGCAACTCGTGCACCAATTTTAATTTATTTGCAACGAGACAGTTCAGTTAGTAGTGGGGCAATAATTCTCCAAATTGAAAACAAGTCTTAAATAGTTTTTTCCAGTGCACTTTGTCACTCCCTCCAAGATAGGCTAAGTAAAGGGTCAGGAAGAAGTCGTGTGGATGAAATATATCTGAAGCTTCAAATAAGCACTTCTCCACCATTGACGCTAATTGATTTACCTGGAATTGATCAACGGATTTTGGATGATTCAATTCCGAGTGACTATGCAGAATACAATGATGCAATTCTATTGGTAGTAGTGCCTGCATCACAGGCACGAAAAATATCTTTGTCCCGAGCTCTTAAACTGGCCCTTGAATTCGATGTTGATGGTAGAAGGAATATTTGTGTTAACAGTAAGATAGATCAAGAAACCACTGACCATAAAATCCTTACTATTGTTCAAGAACTTTTTTTGGGACATACACCATGCATGATCCCAATATCACACTACAAAGATACGACTAGTACTTATATGATGGCCTCCTTGGATTTGCTTGCAATTTTGGACTTCGTTGATTCCAGCCATGATTTGATTCTTGCTGTAGACACCACCACCTATGATCTCATTCGTCATATCACTGATAACTACGGGGTTGATTTTGATGAAGACCTGGGTGCTTTGGTTATTTATCACACCAGCTATGTTGTTTCGAAAACCGACAGTGATCATACTTTGTTGTGTGTGATTGTTCACAGGATCAAGTAATAGAAGTTCATTTTTCATTTTTTATTTTAGTTCCTATGGAAATTGCACTAGCTTGGGTTTGAACATTGTCATCCCTTTTTCCCTTTAGTATTTTCACAGATTTTTGCAGTATTTTGGCTATGGCAATTGTTATCAAAGATGATTATTCTTCATTTCAAGGGATGGACAAGGGTACGCTGCATATGGAAATGAAACCCAAGATATAGTGAGTCTCAATTTTCCCAGTGATTGGTCTACAGTAGCTGTGAAATTTGGGATTTTCATGTCCCTTCTCTTGACATTTACTGTTATGATGCATCCTATTCATGAAATGTTCGAGATAAAACTAATGGAAAGCTATTGGTTTCAAAAAGAAATCTCTTTTTCATTCCCATGGATGGAAATAATATTATTCAAAATTCATCGTGTAGGTTTTGTTGTTATCCTTGCAGTACTGGCCTTATCCATGTATGGATTTGGGGTCTTTATATCTTTGTTGGGAAGTACAGTTTGTGCATTTCTTGCATTTGTTTTCCCAGCATTGTTTCACCTTAGATATTTTAGAGGTTGCCTACATTTTTCACAAAAGGCCATTGATTTGTCCATTTTAGTTTGTGGAATAGTTTTTGCCATTTATGGCACATATAGTACATGTGTTGATGTCTACATTAACCAATCTGTGACCCAAAGAGATTCAGTCTAGTACAATGTAGGTTGCTTCTAAGGAAATCCAATTGAAACACCATAGGATAAATGAATTCAGAATTGGGCATTGGATCGTAAATAAAGCAAGGTCTGGATCTTATTGCATGGTACGATTGGAATTATTGGTAGACCAAGGCACATTAGTGTTGTGGTTGGTATGGGGAAGAAGGATGCATATGTTGGAAGCTCAGTCAAAGTGTGGCATTCTATCTCTCAAATATCTAATCCCTGGGCATGATCTGACAGATTCATTGATGAAGATTCTTACTGAGTGTGGGTACTCTTTTACGACAGCTGTAGAACATGATATAGTACGAGATGAGAAGGAGAAGGTCGGGGATGAGATACGTAGGAGGCAGGAGGAGGAGATACAAAATTGGAATAGGAAGACGCTGGAAATTCGGGAATTGGCAGCCAGATAGAGTGGCATGAAGATTATGGAGAAAACCAAGGAAGTAGTGCACAATCTGAATCTATCTCTCTCAGACATCGTAATGGAAAAAATAAAAATTGAATGATTCCTATGACAAATACCATTTAATTTTTGGCATAATCTCTCTTTTAATTTCCTCTGCATGCATGCACAAAAGCAACCAATCTGATCCAATCAAAGTTGTCTGATTTTAGGGTTATACCACCCTTGCGGGACCTATCTATTGCTAGATCTATTGCCCAAATTTCAATGGCATCCCCTACGGGACCAATGTGCCATTCATCGATTCCATGCATTGATCACTATGGACTATGATGTGAAACCCTGAATCACGATCTCTAAATTAAAGCGTTGGATCACGATCTTGGTCACAAACTTCTCCTATCTAATGACAACATTCATGGTAGCTTGATGGTGCAGGTATATGAARGTTTGAYTGCGCAATAAAAATTCCATTTTTTTTGTTTTGTTGTATTATATATATATATATATATAAATTGGTTTTCTTGTTTTGTTATAATATATATATATATATATATATAGAATAATAATATAAAATTTCATTTTTTGTTTTATTACAAAACCATTCTAATAAACAAACAAACAAATTTTTTTATTATAAAAATTTGTATAATAACAAGCAAATTATTTAAAAAAAAATTAAAAAATCTTATTTTCTTTGAAAATATACCAAAAAAAAAAAAATAATAAAAGAAAAAAATCTTAAAATAAAAACAAATTATAAAAATAAAACAACAACAAAAAAATAACATTGCAAATTGATGTTTTTATAAATTCCTGAAAACAAATGGAAACATGTTTTTGCGATTTTACGCTAAGCAAGCATTCAACGATTACACAAGCGCACGTGCAATGCCCACGACAAGAGGTATATAAATTTTATTTACTTTGTTGCATTTGTCCTTCTTTCTGCATGACATATTTTCGAACATCTCACAAGTTTTCATGCAGGATTTGTACTAAGTTTTTTTAGGTGCGCGACCAATCACATCTTGCTGCTAAAGTGATTTTCAAAAATCAAAAAAACTTTTGAAAAATACATGCCTTATTGACTACTTGAAGGAGCTGATTCTTGTCTTACACATCATGGTGTTTGCAGTTACACATAAACCTTTTCATAAACCCATTTGTGTCATGACTGTCTTCCTCCATTTCTCCTTCAAAGTAGACTGTTAATCCCTGTGTTGAAGCCCATCTTCCATTGAATTATCCTTCATGACTTTGCACATGCCTATCTTTCTGAGTCGCATACATCTCTTTAGCTTTTTTAGTTCAGTTTTCCTTGTTAATAAAACTATCCAGCTCCCTTTCCATGACTACATTGCCTTTCCATACACACTGTTACATTGAGATCTTTTCATTTATAGTCCTACCACTCTTTTTATCAGAACTCACGTTGACTGATGTGGGATTCCTTAAGGCCCACCTTTCAACAAGTCTTGCCCCATCGAATCCAACACCTTATCTGGGATATAGACTAGAGTCCATTTTGAGTACCTGGAGGCTTGCATGCCTTAATGGAAAGTTCTCTCGCTGACAATCATGGGAATACATCAATGTCCCTTGATCGTCAGATCTTGCAAGTGGCTTGACATCAACTCATTCATTCACACTTCACAAGATGTACTTGGGTACCTTGGCACTCATTGCCATCAATGATGAGTTGCCTCACATTGGTTAATGACATTCATCATTGGTCGGTAATCCAATGATTTCTCTTCATGCTCGACATTGACACATCCATTCACATGATTGGAATTGTACCATCAGGTTTCACAGTGGGTGAAGACTATACACTTTTCATGACTCTATTAGCAGTTACAACAGCATGACTTTAGCCATATGAGAGTACCACAGTTCCACTTTCATACTTTCTATTTTCCATGATTCATTCAACAACAATTCAGATTCCTCCACTTCACATTCTCTGATCCAGCCGACAACAGTCATCGCTACAACAACAATCACTTTTCACATGATCTTGTAGCAGTGACATCTTCCATGCTCTAGCAACCACATCAGCCATATTCCTATTGCATAGTTCATCAACATTTTGGGTAAGTGGAGGTATGTTATTTTCTAAACTTTAATCATGTAATTCCTCAACTGCTAGCAATGAATAATTTGGAAAATTCCCTCATCCAGTTCCATTTCCTTTTCACTTCTATGACTTATGCCACGTTGCATGAGGACATGCAACAAGTTAATTTGGGGGGTAGGGGACTTTATTCACTATTATCAATCCATTTTTTCCATGAACATCATTCCATTTTTCGTCTCATTTACCATTTATGAACATTTCTTTTCCAACGATACTCTGTTGCACTTTGCTTCATAAGCATTGTTATACATATTGGCACGATTCACACATATAAAAAAAAATGGATTTCTTATACTCAATGATGTTTCCTTATGCACATTGATAGCATATATTTTCTAGTAAAAATATGGGAAAATTATTATCATAACAAAAAGAGAAAAAATAATGAAATGAATGTTGTAAACACAAGAACCAACATTCTTTATATTCATGGTTGTCACACAAGAACCAACCATAAGAAAAATGTCAGTTGTTACTCATGTAAATCCCATCCTGGAAAGCATTCATTATCATCACTCAAATCCAAACATTCAGATGCCAAAATTTCTTGAGAAGATCCATGCATGGTTGGATGAGGACATGCAACAAGTTAAGTTGGGGGGCATGTTGGGGCTCAAAAATGTCCTATTTTCATCCACCTTTCCCTTCATTATTATTCACATTTCATCACCCCATTAACCTTTCATGACATCATTTCCATAAATATACTTGGGTTTCACCTTATTGTTCTCCACTTTATTCATTTTAGTATTTAAAAAGAACTTGTGATTAAATGTTAGAAAATTGACATGTTTTMATATATATCTCAAATATGTGTGAGCTTTGTAATGTGTAGGAATATTTTAAGGATTAATTCAAAAGGACTTCTCGAATACTTCCTCCACCATTTCAATATTTGAGGAGATAATGCAAGCCCATTCCAAGGAGAAGATCATGGAGATTTGGTTGGAATATCTTATCCAAGATATATGAGAGATATGTGTGAGGATTTGAAAGGATTATATTTTGTAATAATGGGAAATAGGTTGAAAGAAATGTGGATTTGTAATAATGAGATGGTTATCTTATATTCAAGACTCCAATGTATAAAAGAGAGTGCTCTCTCTTCATGAGATTTCAGTTGTAAGTAGAGAATTAGAGTAGTCATTAGGATTCGAAAGAGAAAGGGATTCTTAGCTTTGATTCATGGTTTTGGTTTTCATGCTTTCATTATTCTATTTTGAAGTTGATTTGATTATTGAATGTAAGATTGCTTCATTGGTGAGAGATATCATATGTCGCTATGCCATTCAACTCTTCACTTTTTGTATATGCTCTTCCTTCATGTGGTTCTCCATTTCTAGATTAATTTCCTTTACGCAATTTCCCATTCTTAGAGTAATTTCATTTATGCAACTAGATTAATTCAATTTTAGTTGTGTGTTAGATTAATGATTCTAATTCAGTTGTGTATTAGATTAACGATTCAATTTTAATTGTAGCTTAAACATTATATTAGATTAGTCTCTCTTCAATATTGCATATACTTTGCATGTGCTTCGTCAGTTTACGAACCCTATGTTGACAAATTAGATAGTTGGGCAAGTATTACAACTCAATTAATACAACATTAGTTCGACCCAATATAACGACTGTCGTTCCCTTGTCACGATTGCTTTTCATTTGAACGGAATGATTTTTTTTTTTTTTTACGATTGTTGTCCCTTTGCAGGGGTTGCATCTCTAGAGGATGGGTATTGAAAATAGAAGGTAAGAACCTACATAGGAGACAAGTAAAACCCTAGTGCCAGTGCCTACCTTTGGATGATGCATAGAGGTTATATTTTAAGACATCTTTAGAGCCATACAACAACTTGTAGTTGGTTGAAGGAGTTGGGAGTGGGTCCATGTCGAGTTTAGGCCTTGGGAATGAGTTTTTTAGTTATCGAGTGTAGGATATATTCGTTGAGATATATCCACTATTGATTAGATGTTATACAGTCGGAACGAATGAGTGTAGATGAGGTTGATTTGTCAAAGGGTCGAGAATGGGCCTTGTTGGGTTCAATCTCTTGAACGACTGCTTTAAATCATGATCATCGGCTCTGCATCTTGAGGAATCCCAACCATCGATCTAATAGGAAAATATTAGGAGGAAGGTCCACACCCTGAGGCATCAGAGCATTGGACCCTGAAATATTTCTAAGTATAAACCCCCTTGGAAATCTTGATACCTAATGTCCCGAGACCAGGGTTCCAACCCCTAGTTCCATGCCTAGTGTTAGAAAAACAGGACCGCGGAGCAATAAAATAAAAAAAATGAGGAAATAAAACACAGAAGATACACAATACAAGAGAGACACAGATTTACGTGGTTCACCCAGTGTGGGCTACGTCCAACAAAGAAATTGCTAGGTCCTTTCTTTATTATTATCCAACAAAATGAAGGGATACAACCTACATCAAAATCCGCTGTAACTTCCTCTTCTTTCTCTCACATTCTCCTCTCTCATAACACAATACTTTCCAACATACATAGCTGCAATACATTTCCCTCATAAAAGAGGGTTGCCTTCTAGGGAAAAAAACCCTAACATAATCTCTATCGTTAGATCTGCGACCTTATAATGAATGGTCCAAATTTACAATGAAATTACAATATACTTTTACAAGGCAATTTTTGCTTCGGGGGCTTCACCCCCGAACCCCCGCTGGGGGTCCACTTGCCCCCAAATCCCCCAGCTGAGGGGATAGCCCCCCTGGACCTCGCAGGAGGGGTACCCCCCCTTTGCACTCCCCCGCGTGGAAGAGCATACATACTTCTGGGGTGTAAATACTCCATGGGGTATAAACATGGATGAAAGTAAAAGACCTCTAAATCAGGAAGATAATCAGGCTCCACAACCAACAATCTCCCACTTGAGGGGATAGCCTCCCCGGACCCCGTAGAGGGGGTACCCCCCCTCTGCACTCCCCCGCGTGGAAGAGTGTACATACTTCTGGGGTGTAAATACTTCATGGGGTATAAACATGGCTGAAAGTAAAAGACCTCTAAATCAGGAAGATAATCAGGCTCCACAACC
>ML782379.1:268726-280778 GCA_009831015.1 Picea engelmannii | reverse complement strand
AATTTCACCCTGGAGGCCAAACACAATCCCCTTTTGGAGGTCAAATCCCAATTGGGACACAACCTCTGATTGGAGGGCAACCCCCATCTACCCCACCCCCTGGACAGAACATACCTGCAGCCTTGGCCCAGTATTGGAACTATCTTATCCAAAATAATCCTCAATTGACTGGGGGGAAACAACCTCAAGCAAACTCTTTCATACCCCCTAGTACAGACCAACCTTATCCAGGTCTGTCCAATTCTATTTGGGGATCGAACGCTTGACTCAACGTCCCCATTCAAGGGAACAACCCCAACCAATACAACCCTACAAATTACATGCCTCCACACCAACAACCGAATCTTCCTGGATCTTCGCATTATATGCAAACTACTTACGGTCCTATTGGTATACCTATGAGACTTCCTCCCCAAAGCCACTAATACCCCCACGTGAATAGACAATTACCCTTCTTAGCCACCCTGGACCTCCCTGATCTGTCTAGAATTTTAAACGATCATATCCGTCACTCTCCTCAATGGCCCATCATACCAGCCAAACTACCTTCCGACATTCCTAAGTTTGATGGTAAATCGAGAGAGGACCCAAACAATCATGTAATGAATTTCCACCTTTGGTGTTAATCCAACTCTTTGATGGATGACTCTATTCGATTACGTCTTTTTCAGCGAACTCTCACAGGTTCCGCCGCGAAGTGGTATATAGAATTACCATGAGGCTTCTTCGCTGACTTTAACACCCTTGCCATGGCTTTCCTCACCCACTACCAGTTACCGATCCGATACGAAACGAGAACCAAAATTTTGAGTTCTTTCAAACAAACCAAAGCCACTCATATCTCTGATCACATTCATGAATGGCAACGGAGACGACGTCTCATCAAACTTGAGCTTCCCGATCAGTTACTGACAGAGTGGTTCACAAAATCATTTGTGAATGAAATCGCTCGTGACATCGCCATGGGCGGAGTTGTCACAAAAAAATAGGTGATCAATCATGCTCAATACCTTGACCTCGTTTACTCACAAACAGCTACTCTTTACGATTTGCTCCCTGACGCACCTCGTCCTGATACTACTGCTATTTCAACTACTCTCGTTGCTTCTCATGTGGCTGATGGTGTGATTGGCACTTTCCATGCCCAACCCCACTCCGCACAAACCTCTACCACCAACCCCAAATCCGTTGCTTCTAATGTTCAACATGCTATATCTCCTACTCCTCCCATCGGTAAGACTTCTGAGGTGAACTCTGTTCAAACTACCCCTGCCGGAAAGAATAAATCTAAAAAAGGGAAGGGTAAGAATAAGGAGGATCAAAATAATCCGCAATCTGAGAAGACCAAAACACAACATGTTGACGATAAAGATAAGCGCAAACCCCGATACCCTTGTCTTATCTGTGGTGATGATCACTACACTAAGGATTGTCCAAGACAAGCCGAGGTTACTAAGTTCCTTCAAGGGATCCCGAAACTGCCTACCCCGTCCGTGTTGTCACAACCCTTCCCTTCTCAACAGCAGGTCCAATTGGTCATTCATGATCAACCTTCCCCCTCCACTACATCCTATGTCTTAATGTGTATAGGTGATTCAAAGAAAAATGACATCACACTTACCACTCGAGCCAACGATTATTCTTCCTCCAAAGAGAAGGTTGATGAAATACCTCCTTCATTGGTCCAACCATCTCCCTTGGCTCCACCTACCAACGGTCCTCTTCATCTTGAATGACCAAGCCTAGATACAGTTCTTCGCCCTCCCCCAAAGGGTGTTGTTCGAAAGTCTACTTTCAATCCTCATGCATGTGTTGCCTAGAACTACAGTATTGTAGAAGATCTGGCCCAAGCCCCATCAGCGATGTCAACCCTTGAAGTCCTTTAGAGTTGTCCTACACAATGAAAGGCACTGTTGAAATCCATTGGTGGAATCGACCCTACGGATACAAATTTAATGATTTTTGACTTGGAAGATCACATCCCAAGGTTACCCCCTCAACTCGCATTTCAAATACAAGTTATTGTCTCTGATAAGAACATTTGTAGAACAATTATTGATGAGGGTGCCTCGACGTGTGTCATGTCTATTGCTTGTTGGAAAGCCATTGGCTCTCCTCCCTTAACCGAATCACACAACACGCTCAAAGCCTTTAATGGCTCTGGATTTAAGCCTTACGGTGTCCTCCCTTCATTGCCTATTACGTTAGAAGGCAAACCGGTCAACGTTGAAGTTGAGGTCTTTGATGCTCCTCTCGATTACAACCTTTTACTTGGCCGTAGCTGGATCGATTCCATGCGTGTAGTTGTGTCCACTCTTTTTTGTGTCGTACGTTTCCCACATCAAGGAAAAGTAATTACGGTGGACCAATTGGCCTTCTTTAACTCTGATACACGTACCAGCAACATACCTTTCATTGCAAAAACACCCCTTGGATATGAGAATGTTGGTGTGGGTCTTCTCAAAGATTCCTCTTTGATGGGTACTTTCCCCATTCCACCACCCGATGTTCCACATCCGTTTGTCGCCTCAATCAACATGATTTCCACCTCTGTTGGAGAAACCCCTACGTCTTATTACCCGTGGATAGTACCCAACCTTGGTGATCATCTTCACTATGGCGACCAAATTCCTTTGAGTCTGGTCAAATCTGCTTATCAATCCATTCAATTGGCAACCCCTTCTACCCCTTCTCTTGGTGATTTATCTCTGGATAGACAAGATGATTATGTTTGTTATGTCCCTTGAAGATACCCCTTGGGATGATGGACATCATCGTTCTATTCTCTTCCTGGAACAACACACCATTAAGAGTTACCAATGGATCTCGACCCTGTCAACCGTTGTCGTCATTTCTACAATTCCCGAGTCTACACACGATGTGTTCTACGAAGGGAACTTAAGTAATATCTCACTCACCATCCCCATCGACATATCCATTAAACCTGGAGTTGTTGAAAATGTGCATATCGGAGCTTCGTGTTCCCATGACGAAGTTGTCACCTACAAGTCTCTTTTTCAAGAATTTTGTGACGTCTTCGCATGGAGCTATGAAGAAATGTTGGGTATAGACCCCGACATTGTTGTACACGAGAT
Organism: Picea engelmannii; assembly: GCA_009831015.1. Lineage (NCBI taxonomy): Eukaryota > Viridiplantae > Streptophyta > Pinopsida > Pinales > Pinaceae > Picea > Picea engelmannii. The sequence continues at coordinate 277,683 of ML782379.1, read as the reverse complement.
TAAGACATACCCGGGCGCTAAACCCATCCAGCAACGACTTCGTCCGGTCCACCTGCATAAAGCAGCCGCCATCAAGATTGAAGTTGAGAAACTTCTTAAAGCTAGCTTTATTTACCTTGTGGCTCTAACTGACTGGGTTTCCAATCTTGTTCCAGTTAACAAGAAACAAGGTACAATCTGCTTGTGCGTTGATTATAGGGATATTAAAAAAGCTTGTCCTAAAGACAACTTTCCCACCCCTTTCATTGACCAGATCGTCGACGATTGTGCCGGGAATGAAATCTTCTCTTTGATGGATGGTTTCTCCGGATATAATCAAATCAATATCATACCTGCCGACCAACACAAGACCGCTTTTATTTGTCCTTGGGGCACTTTTGCCTACTAAAAACTACCCTTTGGTTTAAAGAATGTCGGCGTGACCTTTCAACGTGCTATGTCTTATGCCTTTCATGATATAAAGCACATTGTCCAACCATATCTCGATGACCTACCGGCTCATTCCATGCACCGTGTAGATCATCCCACACACACCCGAGCCATTTTCCTTTGATGTCGGTTTTACTGTATCCGCTTAAACCCGCACAAATGTGTTTTTTGTGTAGAATCTGGCCGACTTCTGGGTTTTATTGTTTCACGTCAAGGGATCCGGGTAGATCCTTTGAAGGTCGAGGTGATTCTCAATCTCCCTCCTCCTTCCTCACTTCGCCAACTACAAAGTTTACAAGGGAAGGCAAACTTTCTACGTTGTTTCATCCCAAACTATGCTGAGTTAACCTTTGGATTTACTCGACTGCTCAAGAAAGGTTCTGAGTTTGTATGGGATACCACTACCCACAAAGCTTTCAAAGCTTTGAAACTGACTTTAACCCGTACCCGACTACTTTTCCCACCCGATTACAGTCGATATTATTTCCTTTATCTCGCAGCCTCGGACTATACCATTGCTATGGTTCTAGTCCAGGAGGATGATTCTCATGACGAACATGTCATTTATTATTTGAGTCGGAGTCTCACGACTACCGAAACCAAGTATTTACATGTTGAAAAACTGGCCTTGGCCGCCATCCAAGCTATTCAACGTTTCCGGCACTATATTCTTTTACGCAAGACTACTGTGATTTCCAACTGCAACCCTATGCAACACATTCTTACACACCAATTTCTAGGGGGCAAATACTCCAAATGGATCATAATACTCCAAGAGTTTGACTTAGAATTCCAACGCGCTAAGTCTAAGAAATCTTTGGTGCTTGCCGAATTGATTTGTGACCTTCCCTGTTCTGAGATGGAAAATGTAGCAGAGGATTCATTACCCGATGAATCCCTTTTTCTGATGACCTTTGGTATGGGGATATCATTATATATCTCTAGACTCAGAATTTCTGGCCCGATTTTTCTAGCATTGACCACCGTCGAATACGATACCAAGCCCGTCAATATATTATCCTCGGTGATACTCTTTATCGTCGTGGGATTAACTCTGTTTTTCGATGCTGCCTCACATTTGACGAAGCCGAGAAAGCCTTGAATGAATGCCACTCTGGGGCATGTGGTGGTCACATGTCTGGGTATGCTACTACCTAGAAGATCTTACGAGTTAGGTATTTTTGGCCTTCTTTACTCAACGATTGCATTATCGCTGTCCAAAAATGCCATGCTTGCCAAACATACAACAACAAAATACGATCACACCCTGCTCCTCTCCACCCTGTAGTCTCTGTTGGACCTTTTGAGAAATGGGGTATCGATTTCATGACATGTCACCCTCATTCGACCGGGGGGCATGGATACATTATTGTAGCCATAGATTATTTTATGAAATGGGCCAAGGCGATGCCTACATTCGATAATACCAGAAAGACCATAACACTATTTATATTCAATCACATCATTGCTCGGTTTGGTGTTCCTCAAGCTATCGTTACTGATCACGGTAGCCACTTTAGAAACTTCATGATGTCAGAACTCACTGAAAATTTGGGTCTTCGCCATGAAAACTCAACACCGTATTACCCACATGACAATGGCCAGGTTGAAGCAATAAACAAAGTCCTCATTACCATGCTTCGACGCATGATAGGGATTCACAAAACTAGTTGGCACATGATGTTGTTTTCAATATTGTGGGATTATCGGACATCTGTTAAGTTTGCTACCGGGTTTACACCTTTCCAGTTAGTTTATGGTCTAGAAGCCATCTTGCTGATTGAATGTGAGATATAGTCTCTAAAGCTAGTCGTTGAACTTCTCCCAAACACTTTTGCTGAAGAAGAACGTCTGTTGTATCTTATGCAACTAGACGAAACCCGTCGTAATGCCACCCTAGTTGTAGAAACCCAGAAGAAACATGTCAAAGCCCAATACGACAAACATGTCAAGCGATGAGTTTTCTTTGAAGGTGATCTGGTTCTCCTTTATGAACAAGATCGAGATGTGCTAGGAGCCGATAAATTTGAGGCTATGTGGCGAGGTCCTTATATCGTCAGACGAGTGTTGGAGAAAGGAGCCTACGAGTTAGTGGACTACGACGGTATCCCTTTGAGTGAACCGAGAAATGGGCTTTACTTACATAAGTATTATGCTTAGATCATCTGTGCATGAGTGCTTGTATTTTATTGTACCATACTTTTTGTGTGTTACTTTAGTGTGTTTTTTTGTTATTTGGTTTCTGCCCTCAATCGCTTACCTTACGTTGTGCTTGGTTTCCATATGTTGGAGTCTTCGCTACCCCAAATTGGCTTTGTCGATGGCGCTATTCATAGTACTCAGAACCTAGCTTCTGTTGCATGGGCAATTTATGCACCTACAAATGAACTTATCATTCTACGAGGTGTTTGCCTCGGTCGTGCGACCAATAATATCGCAGAATATAGCGTCGTCATCGAATTGTTGACTGATGCTATTTTGCTTGGTATCTGGCACCTGGTTATACGACTTGATTCACAGCTAGTAGTTCTACAGTTAAGTAATGTCTGTGCTATCCAAAGTCCTACTTTATTGTGGGATATCTATGAATTCGCCTCTTGGAACGTTATTTTGATTATATCGAATATCAACACATTCCTAGATGTCTAAATACATTGACTGATGCTTTAGCTAATTATGTGTTAGACAGACATCTGAGACTTTTATAAAACCAATCACACATCACATGTATTATACAAAACAAAATAAGCCAATAGAAGCCGCATATATATATATATATATATATATATATATATATATATATATAACTATCAAAAGTCTTACAAAAAGTTTTTGTACAAAGACCAAAATATCAAAATATATGAAGCCCATGGCTTCTACAAATTAGCATCACGGATGACGCTCACGGTAACATACAACTGCTCGGGCTACCCTATGGAGCAGTCGACTAAGAGACTCAGACACGCCCACAGTATGACACTGATATCACCTTGGGATGTCCCCAATAGCGATGTCTAGGACATCCGTGGTTAGTCCCTCTAAGTTCTGTTCAATTGCCTCGTAGTCCTCAGCATCCCATCTTGCCACTGGAGCCACTTCTCCTCGTCTCTGAATGGGAGATGTCCCTGGGGGTCAATACGGCCCCACATCTGTGTCATTAAAAGAAATTTTTGATTAGTCCTTGGATCAAAGACATAAAAACATTTTACATAATAAAATTTGCAAAAAACATTAAAAAAGAAAAAAATGTGTACTTCTTACCTAATTCACCCCACTGAGCATCCTCAGGCAGAACCAAATCTGGATCTCCTCGAAAATCCAAGCCGGCATATGCATAGTCATCAAGTATCAGCATCTGGGGCCTTAACCAGTCAAAGAATGAGTCGTTATATTTGATTATAGGCCCTGCTACGTGCCAAGCCATGAGGTTACACCACCTCATCATCCTCGGATCCTTGGGGGCCGGTAAACCCCAATCCACCTGTAGACGTAGTAGTGGGACCCTCTCAAGGAAGAATGACACCAAAATTGACCCGTACCTGAACTGTTTCAGGTTACCCCTTCTGCACTTTGTCAATTGCCTCTTCATACTGCGGAGAACCGCGTCTGACCAGTTGAAAACCCGAGGCTTTGTGCACTCTATGGCATACTGGAAATAGCTCTGGAGAGCCATGTACAGAGTCGCGCTCCCGACCATGCGTGCAATGGTAAACAAGATAGTCCGCAAGGTCAGATTTTGGACACCCCAGATGGCGACTTTACCCTTGCTTCTCTTCGCCTTGGAAACACAATATTGGCGAACATACTCGCTCATAGGAAGTCCGTCACCTCTACCTCCGGTCAGAGTCGCATGGTATCCATGTCACGACAACCCCGTTAGAAAATAGATATCCCCGATATCTAGTGAAAGTGTGTGGACCCCTATATGAAATACCTGTTGATCCACATCCCACATGTGAACCAGGTACTCTAACAACCTGAGTTGGGCTCTCATGCCCGAGATCTTAAAAAAACTTTAGAGCCCACATTCCCAGAGGGTAGCAACTATGCCCGGATCATTTCTGGCAATGGCATCATCCTCCTCGTGTTCTCTTTCCCTCCATTCCAACATCGTGATGATCAATACCTGCAATAGATCTATGAGAAGGAAGTTAACAACTCGTTTTAACCTCTTGAATAAATTTTTATTGAGAAAAAACATGCATGAAAATCCAACTTTCGACCCTCGCAGGTGAAGCTTTCACATAGCGCGAGATTCTCGCAGGTGCACTGAATCCCACCTGCGAGAATGCCTGAGCGCACCCACCAACCCCAAAATGGACTCAAACACTTAAATTTGCCAATAAAAATCAATTTTAATCCATGAAAAAGTTGAAGAATCAAGAGATTACCTCGTTGGTCAAAACCGTCTACCAATGATCACTTGTACCTCCCGCAATCGAGCAAAGAAATATGGGAAAAAAGAGGTGTGTTGGACAAGTTTTTGACAAAGTAACAATGAAATGGTAAAAGGGGCTCTTCACCCATATTTATTCACTTTTTTACTATTTCTCATTGATTTTTTATTATTTCTCATTGATTTTTTATATTAATTTTATTATTTTGCTTAAAAACCTAATACCCTAATGGCCTTGTGAGTATGGTTTTTCGCAGATAGGTGATCTAGAAGCCCGAACAACGGTGTACGAGTATTTTTTCCTTTTTTCATCACATGTACAAATACCTTTTTAGGGTTTTGTAGGAAAAACCTCGAGCTTAGTCTTCGTTCGCTCTCGCGCTCGAAAAAACATGAGAACGCAACCGCGTATACTTTTCTCGTTTTTTCGTACTCGTTATGGTAACATGAAAACAACAAAAATAAGGGAGTATCCTTTAAGCTCTTTTCACGCTCCATAAAAATGAAAATATTGTCGAGCAATCTTGTTCTTTTCACGCTCGTCAAAGTATTTGAAGAAAATGTTCGATGAGCAATAGTTTATCACTTTTTCGGTCTCGTCGAACTAATTTACGAAAAAGGAACGGGGAGAGTTCTCTTTAAGTGTTTTTCAGACTCTCAAAACATGAAAAATCCCCGAGTTTTCTATCTTTGGACTCGTTAAACAAACATCGAAAGGCCATTTATGGGACCGAACCACTTCTTCCTAGGGTTCGTTAAATGTACTCCGATGGACTCTTTCAAAGGATGAGCTTATATTGAAAAGCATATGTTATCCTCCTCAAGCTTGTGTAAAAATAAAGAGGTACTCGCCAGAAATGGTGGGGGAAATTTTGGGAAAGGGATGTGTTTTGGTATTTGTATTAATGGTAGTAAGTGTTGCTCTTGAACATGACACCCCATGTTCATCATTTGAATCTGGGTTGGGAAATCCATCTGTCTCTCGTCTGACTTGCTACAAGGTCATATCTTGGGTCGTCTTTGAGTGAATGCTGCCAAGACCATTGTCGTGTCGTTCATATGTTCAAGAGAAGTCCAAACAAGCCTTCCATTGAGTCAGCCATCTGTAGTTGTCAATTCTTACCATGTCGGCCTTCCCTATGTCTATTTCAAATCATATTCATACTTTGACTTACCCTCAAAATCTGTTACTTATTTCGTGTCATTGATGGGGGATACATCAAGGCCCTCCCGTGATGAGTCTTTTTCCGTCGACACCAACTCATTATCCGGGAATAAGACTTAGAAATCATTTAGTACCTTATAACCTGCATGCCTTAATGGTAGGTCTCTTCACTTTCGACAGTGGATTCACATCATTAGTCCCTGGTCGAGAGATTCCACTGAGTGTTCGACTTCAACTCATTTATTCACATTCGTTCGGATTGTACTTAGGTACCTTGGGATTCATTGGCATCAATGGTGATTTCCCTCGCACTTGTTAACGGTTTTCATCAATGACCGGTAATCGAGTGGTTTCTACCATGTTCAACTTTGACACATGTAATCACATGGCTAGATTCGTATTTTCAGATGACGGGATTGAAGACCCTGGGTCTCATCTTTTTGGTCCAGGTTGAGATGGAGTATTTATGATTTGTATCGACACATAGATCCATTTTGTATGTCGTGTGGCTATGTCCTAGTCTGAGTCTTCTAACATAGATCCACAGTGTATTCCTGGTGGCTATGTAGCATTTTGATGACATGGATCCATGGTGTATGATTGGTGGCCATGGCCTACATTTATGATTTCATTCATTTGTGGTCTGAGCATGGGAATGCCTACCTCAGAACTGGTATTATATTCTGCAGATGCTTGATTGTTTGTAGGTTTTCGATTATGTGTGATCCTTGTTTATGACACACACGCATTTTTCAAAGTATTTCAGCTATCACAAGTTCCAGCCTCATACTTTGGGGGGCATTCTGTTACACATTATTTTGGTCACTCTAGTGATGTCTCTATGGTTATGTGTTCAGGCTCTCATAAGGAACTTTTGCCTGAGAAAAGTGACTATTGTCTTCTTCTACAAAGCATATTCTTAAGATGAGTTCGCAGGCTACTTGTATTATAGGGTGTGAAAATCCTTGATTATCACAGGCTACTCTATACTTGGATTGTGAGATGTTCGCAGTTTGTTCTATAAGCAGGTTGCAAACCTGCCTCAAAGCTTAAAAGGAAGAAGAGGTTACAAAGGTTCTAGAAGAGGATCTTCTAGAAAATGAGTTGGCATTCGCATGGTTGGCTACTGACTTCTCAGATTTAGAGGGATCATCCTCATCCCTTTAACCATCTCTCCTTCTCCTATATAATGAAAGGTTTCTCAAGGAAGAGGTTAAGCAAGATTGAATAGAGAATTGATGAAAGAATAGATCTAGAGTTGTATGAGGAATCATGTTTGAATTGATGCTTGAGACCTCCATTTGTCCATCAAGCCATAGTGGATCTTCTTCATGCAAGTTTGGAGCAAGTGTGTGTGTTGGAACAAAGGACCACCGAAAGGAAGCTTGCGACATCAAGACAATTTGGTTGTATATTCTACTTTCATTTAATATAAATACAGTGGCATGTCCCTTTCCCATAAAATCACTCTTATTTTATTACATGACTCCTTGATCACATGTTTAGGTATTCATTGAATATATTATTGTTTCTTTCACCTTGGTCGATTTGTGTCGTTGTAGATCTGATATCTCAAGGCTACCAAAGCGAAGCAGGGACAACAGAGACATAAGGAAGCGATATCTAAAGGTATGTCATTTATTTCTTCTTCAATGATAAATTCAATGATTGTAACTTAGGGGAAGTGTCATGTCCTGTCCTATTTTGTTCTAGATCTAGGTGGATCTAGGGAGATTTGTTAATGTCCGCATATATTGATTTATCCGATAACAGAGGGTTGTAATTTAGTTATTTTCTCTTAAGTAATATGAATATATATAGGGAAACTTGGGGTTTCTCACCAATGAAATCTTCCTATGGTGTTTTTTCCTTCAATACCCTGTGAAGACACATGTTTCTTGGATGTAGGAAATTGTATTGCATCCCCTTGTCAAAAGAAACATAAGTAGATCTAGGTCATGAACCATAGCCTTCATTGTCTCAACAATGCACCTATGGTTCCTTTCAATAACCCCTTTATGTTGTAGGTTGTATGGTACTATTAATTCCATCTTGATCCTTGCTTCTTTGCAAAAGGAATCAAAGTTCTTATAGGTATACTCTCCTTCATTACTATATCTCAGTACCTTCATATTATTACATGTTTGGTTCTCCACAAGAGATTTGAACTCTTGGCCCCTTCAAAAGACCTCATCCTTGATCTTCATAAAATAACCCCAATTTTTCGTTGAAGAATCACCAATGAAAGAATCGTAATATATATTACTTGTCAATGGAGTTGATGATATGGGTCCACATTCATATGAATGTAATAGATCAAGAATCCCTCTCGGTTTATGCTCACTGCTTGGGAAAGTAGTCTTGGCATGCTTATTGAGTGCACATTCCTTGCACACTCCATTCCTCTTGATATTGAAATCAGGGAGGCACGCCACCATGTTCTTTAGGAGAGGAAAAGCTCATAATGCAAGTGAGTTAATCATTCATGTCAAAGATGACATAGATTTCCATTCTTATGCTCAAAGCTCCATGCTTAATAGGATTTGCTAGCAACATGTAAATATTACCCACTTGACCAGGATCAATGCAACATTTTCTAATGATCACTTTTTTATCACCAAACTCAACCATACACTTTAGATATATTAGATAAGAAACTCAAAGACTCTTTTTTTTAAATTGGGGGCATACAATACCTCTTGTAGCTCAAGGACTTACCTTGTTGGCATCTAGAATGAGATAGAAACCATCCCAGTTGCTAATTTCCCGACATTGTCACCAAGCTCCATGTGTATGCCAAAATCTCATTCTTCTATTATGAAGAATATTGAATAGTTGATTGTCATGTGTCTCAAAGCTTCAATATTCACATACCACTTGACACTTGAAATAATGTTAGTGGAAAGACATGAAACCATGGAGAAGGTTGTTTCCAATCTTCATGCAAGCTCATCATATGTGATAAAA
>ML782379.1:210335-225750 GCA_009831015.1 Picea engelmannii | reverse complement strand
GTCTCCTAATCCTTTGATTGGGTATTGATAATAATATCCTAGTGAAACTTTATGGGTTTTTTTTCTCTCTACAATACTGGAGAGAGTGTTCTTCTGACCTGTCATGTGTTTAGAGGCACCATTATATATGAGCCAAGTATCCTTTCCAGGTGTCATAGATCCCGAGACAGCGGAAAACAAAACATATTCTTCAATCTCTTCTTTATCTAACTTCTTGGGTGGCTCATCATCTTCAAGTACATGGGCACAATGTCTTTTGTTATTTATCCTCTTGTATTCTTCCCTTTTGGCAAGAAATTTCTTAGCAAAGTGTCCCATCTTATCACAATGATAACACTGGTAGGAGGAGAAATATTTTTACCTTCTTTGACCTTTATGATATTTCTGAAATCTCTTTGGAGAATGAGACTCTTTATGAAAGTGAGTCTCCTTTTTAAAATGGCACTTTCCCTTTCCACCCTTAGCGTGAGTAGCTAGGGCTTGATATTCATCCCTTAATAGAACGACTTCTCGGTTAGCCACTCTTTCTTCTTCTTGAACACATTCTTCCCATAAACTGTCAAATTGGAGTTTCTCTTTTCTTGCAGAGATAGTTTGGATGAAGGAATCCTAAGGTCTTGTGAGACCATTAAGAGTTGTCATAATGAGTTCATCTTCATCTAACTTGTCTCCAATTTCCTCTAATAGTTCCTTGAATTGAGAAACCCTAGAGAAATAGTCTTGAATTGTTTCTCCTTTTTGCATTCTTGTATTCTTGAGTTGGGTTCTCAATTTCATCTTCCAGTTGATGTTCCTTCCTTCATACATTCTAGTTAGGGCATCAAACATATATTTTGGAGTATTCTTAGAAGACACTTGAGGGATCGAGTGGAACTTAATAGAATATGCAATTATTCTTTTATCCCTAATCATATCCTTCTTCTAGTTCTCTTTGGCTTCATCTTCTTCGGGCTCTGGTACATTTAGTTTTATGAATTTTGCAAGTTCATTCTCTTCAATAATGAGTCCAATTCTGTACTTATAGGCACATAAATTTTCCACACCTTCTAACTTGTCAACAATCTTGGTGCTTGCAAACATCTTGACCCAGAGCTAAGAAAAAAATAAAAGTGCTCAGAAAATGAAACTGAACTTACCAGGAGATGCGCTGGACTGAGGCGAGTTTGCTGGAGAAAACCATTTTTGAAAATTCCAAGTTTTACCCCTTGAAACATGACCTGCGCAATTCTGGATTGGTGCTTTTGGTACTGGTTCTGGTTTTTTGGTACCAATCAAAACTAGGGTTTGAATTTCCAGAGAATCCAACCACTAAAAAGGTTTTTTCAAGATGCCAAAAGATGCGCTAGGGCAAGGCGCACTTCCTAAGGTGGTCTTTGGTCAAAATTTTGTTTGCAACAAAAATCCCTAATTTCCTTGTATGAAAACATAAACGTCTAGATACCCAATGAAAGATGCTCTATTTAGTTAGCTTTGATATCGTGTTAAGTTTTTACTGTTTTTATTAGGTTATTTCCAATTTCATGAGCATTCAATGCATTTCCAAAACAACAATATAAAGAGGATCACTGAAAGAAAGACAATCACAGGGTACATAACATTTTATCATAGGAAACCCTCATGGGGAAGAAAACCCAAGAAAACTTCCTCAATAATAGATTGTCAGTACAATGCCAAGACTAAGACCAAAAAACCAGAGACAGACCAAGACCAAGCATGCGCCTCTCTTCTCCTTCGTTAGACTTCTTCCTGCAACTGCAACTATCTTCAAGATATGCGCACTAGATGAGTGAGTGAGTGTTTTCAAATGAGACACCATCCTCACATATAAATACAAGTTGTGAGGTGGATCTAGGGTTGTGACTCTTCACTTGGTGGAGCAGACTTCTCCTAGAAGTGACTAAAACTACTTTACAATTAATAGGGATTGACTTTACAAATACCACCATACAAATACATGTTGACCAATCCACAAAAGGGGATTCAATCTTATACAAGACTCAACTTGATCAATCCACAAAAGGGGATTTGATATTATACAAGACTCGACTTGATCAATCCACAAATGGGGATTTGATCTATACAATAATGACTCAAATATACGTAGAATATTCTTCAAAGTTACGATAATTCAAAACACTTGTGCTAGGAGCTTGGAAATTTCAGCAAGGGAAATTATGCAATTTTGGCTAGGGTTTATGGGAAAATTTCTATTTCTATTTTTAGCCAAGGAAGGCTTCTTTTCAGCCAAGAGAGGTCACACATGTGGGTCAAATGTGTGAGGAGGGGAGGAGCAACAAGCCACACGCGTGGGAGAATAAGTATAGTTTCATGTGTGAGGGAGATTTACAACTCACACGTGTGAACATAATTGTACATACATGTCGTACATAGGTCCACGCATGTGAGCAGATAAGTGTAGGTCTGCATGTGTAGAAAGGCAGGACAAGTCTGCAGATGTGGAATTTTCATGGCAGGTGTGGCTGGTCTGTACAAATGACGTCAACAGTCATACAATTGACGTCAATAGGTCGTACAGGTGGTAGTTGCAACAAATATGAAAATTAGAATTATCCCAGGATTTCCCTGAGGTTGGTTAGCTGAATTTTCTAATTTTGTGAGGAATGGTTTTCCTCTGTTTTGTTGATTTTGTCACTGTGGAGAAGGCTAGTTTTGTCCTTTTTTTGATGATTTTGTCACTCTAGAGAAGGTTGATTTTTCCTTGAGAAAAAAATCTGATTTTGACTTTTACAAAACAAAAAGTTTTGTGTCTCAAGTGTGTGGATGATTTATCTGTGATCTTGTTGTTTCAACTGCTATAATTTTTGTCAATAATTTCAATGTAGAATTGTTCAGTGATAACAACTAGGGTTTATTGTTTGGTCACTTGGAAGTAATTTTCAGATCTGAAATTAGTTGCATGAAAACTTGACATGGAACTAGAGTTGAGGCTTTGAAGGAAGAGAGGGACTCATCTTTTTAGACACACTTCTTGCTACGGTTGGAGGTACAACATAATTGTTGCAGAAAACTTTTTATCTTATTCTGGGAAGGTCAAAATGGTGAACACATTGAATATTGAGGACATGTTGTAAGGGGTAACTAACTTCCAGGATTGGAAGGCTAGGGTTCTTCTATTGGAGGAGAATGACCTCAAAGAGTATGTTTAGGGTGTGGTTCTAAGTCCCATTGATCCACAAGAATTGGCAACTCATAAAAAGAAGTAAAGGCCAAGAAGGTGTTGCTAGAATCCGTGAAAGATTCCCTGATTCTTCACACTGCTGAGAAGAACACTATCAAGGAAATGTATGATGCTTTGGTGGTTCTATACCAAAACGAGAATACAAGAAATAAGTTACATTTGAACCACCATCTTCAAGTTTTCAAGATGTACAATGAGGACACAATTGTGAACTATATTATGAAGATTACTCAGATCCAATATCAACTTGTAGTGATCAATGAGACAATTGAGGATGCTAAGTTGGTGAATGTGGCATTGAGAGGTATTCCCTGGTCTTGGGAACCATTTGTGTAGGGGATTTATACACGTGAGTACTTGGAAATATTTGATAGACTATGGAATGATTTTATCCAGGAGGGGACTCAGTTAGAGTCCAAGGATGGCTTGCAGAAGAGCGACAAGAATCAAGCTCTTTTTGCCCATACTAGGAGTAGAGGAGGAGGTTCTCTTGAACAACATGCATCTCCAGAGACTAGGAGGAAGAAGGAACTTAGTAAGTTCAAGTGATTTTCTTGTCATGATTATGTTCATTATGCTTCACAATGCCCACTACGGAGGAAAGGGGGGAGGAGGAAGCATGCATCAACAACAGAGGTTAATGAGGTTGCAGATATACTCTAGAGGAAGTTATTTTTAGTTTCCACTCTTTTCAGTACAATCTTGTGTGATGGTTCTTGGTTGGTGGATAGCAAATCCTCTTTCCATATGACAGGTGCAAAAGAGTTGTTTGAGAGTATCAAAAATATTGACTCATATATGTTTGCAGAGCTTGGCATGGGGACTAGGCATGCAATACAAGGAACTGGGACAATTCGTTTCACTTGGATTCAAGAGAGATGTTGAAGGTAACTAATGACCTCAAGAGGAGTGTGCTCTTTGTCTCGGAGATTGAGAAGAAGGTGTACCATATATTGTTTCGAGATGGATAAGTGTTATTTTTTCCCAAGGGATCAAGCTTCAGATTAGGAGTGGTTCTTGGACTTAGAGAGAGAAACCTGTACAGGTTAAATGTGCAACCTATACAAGCTATTTCCAATAGTAGTAGACAGACAAAGGATAGGGAGTAGATAACACTACAGGCTATGTAGGTTCAAAGGGAGCAGGTGGCTTTGGCAGTTGTGTAGATTCAAAGGGAGTCATCCCTTAGGATTCAATGGGGAGGAGAAAGCTACCAAGATTGTTAAGAGCAAGTTTGATGTTAGTATGAAAACTTAGAGGGAGGTCAATATCAAAGGGAGTCAGTGGGCTCAAAGAGAGAGTTATCCATTCAAAGGGAGTTCCCCCTTAGGTTCATGTGGGAGAGAGACATCTTCCAAGACTAACAAGAAGGTGTCATCGATTGAGGAGGCCATGCAAGAGGCTCAGAAGCATGAGGGTTCTAGGATCTCCGTGTATTCTCAAAAGGATCCATGCTTTTAGTAGGTGTTGTTTCCATGATAAAGGAGGCATCCAGTAATGAGGATTGGAGAGCAGGATTTTCTTTTGTGACAACGGGAAAATCCAATCAAGAGGATTGGAGCAGGATTTGCTTTAGCGATAGAGGGAGTAGCTAGTTAGGAGGATTGGAGTGCAGTTGTGGTAGAAGATCCAGTGCAGGAGACAAAGCTACTTCTAGTATGGGAGACATAAGTACATCCTGATGTTGGAGGATGGAATACCTCCCTCACTAATGTTGATGATTGCAACTTCATGAGACATTCTCCAGATTGTTCTCCTATGGATTGAGTTGAGACATCTGTGAGAAAGACCATGTGATGGGTGTGTTATACTCTCCTAGAATGAGTTGAGATGACATGTTTGGTCTCTTTTCATGCTCCTCTGGACTCAGTTGAGATGAATTGAGTTGGTCTCTTGTCATACTCCCATGGACTTAGTTGAGTCGACTTGAGATGGCTCTCCAGATGGTACTCCTATGGACTTAGTTGAGTTGATCTATTGAGAGTGACGTCCCTATGAATAAGCATAGGTGGACGTGTCCCTAGTGTTTGAGCACTATTGGATGTGAGAGATCCTTGCTATATTGTCTAGGAGTAAGATTTATTGTGTAACCCTAATTTTGTATTGTGAAGGGTACAAGTCGACCCCACCATGTAAATATAATTAATATTGTGTAAAAGATTAATTATATTGTTCAGTTATAGAATTCGGCCCTATTGTGCCAATAGACACATCCATTTGATGTGCTAGGTCAGATATAAATAAGAGTTGATCCCCATTGTGGATCACTCACTCTCAATCACTCATTATCTCAACGCCTACTTGTAGGGATGAAGTGCACACTTCTCTTACGCATTATCTTTCTTGGTCATATAAGCATCCTCTTGTGTGCCCTAGGGTTTGTGGTGTGTGGTGGATCTTCTCTTGATTCTATAGAAAAGGATTTCTAGGTTTTTCCCTTGATTGAGAAGGGTTTTCCCAGGATAAACTATTGTGTCTCGTGCATGGTTATTATTCTCGTGATCTTGGTTACTGCAGCTATTGTATACTGTATTGTTGCATTGTTTATGGTTCAAGTTCATGCCAAGTTTAAAAGAAACTAGATGTGCATGAGCTAAGCATTAAAATTCAATATGGTATTAGAGCAGAGTTATTGAAAGAACCATTGCACAAGCCCTCCAACACCTTTTTCAAGCCAATCGTCACCTTCTTGCTGCAACTGCAAAAACGACCCTCTTCATTTTGCTAGTTTTTGCACTTACCCCTTGAAATTGGGCCTAATTATTTCATAGTTGTGTACAACCTCCTTCAACGCACCTCCTGCAACTCTCATATTGAAAATCAGAGAAATTTTGATTTTTGGCCCTAAGGTTTCTAGGGTTTCGACAAATTTCGGTTTCTAGGGTTTCTGCAAAACCTATAACTTCACTAGGGTTCTTTTGACTATGTAAAGGCTTATTGTTGGCAGTCATAAGTCCAATGAAACCTAGGGTTTCTAGCCTAGCCTAGGCGTTAGGTTTTCTATCCTAGCTGTAAACGGTTTGTGAAGAATCTATAAGCCATGATGAACAAAACTTTGGTGGAAGATAGGCTTGATGTATCAAGAAACTTCAACTCCTGGAAATCAAGACTACAAATCACTCTAGAAGAGAATGACCTATTGAGTTTGATAGAAAACACTACCAGAAAAAAAAATCAATGAAGAAAAGGCTGATTGGAAGGTAGACGATGTCAAAACAAGGATGACAATGATCTATTCATTAAGAGATCATCTACTATCTCGTATTTCTACCTTGAAGACAACTTATGAAATGTATGATGCATTGAAGAAGATGGTTGAGAGAAACAACACAAACAGAGCTCTTACATTGAAGCATCAACTTCAAAATATCAAGATGACGAAAGTTGACACCATTGCTACCTTCTTCATGAAGATCTCAGAGATCAAAGATCAACTAGGTGCCATTGTAGAAACCATTACAAGCGGAGAACTTGTCATGACTACTCTCAATGATATTCCAAGACATTGGGAACCATTTCTTCAAAGTATCAGTGGAAGAGAAGATCTACCCAAGTTTGATCATCTATGGACAAACTGCACTCAAGAGGAAACTAGACTTATAGCCAGAGGAGTGCAAGATTCCCATCATGATGGAAATCAAGCTCTTGCTTCTCATGCAAAGAGAGGTAGAAGAAATAGAAGAATTTTCAACAAAGCATTCAAAGACAATAAAACTTCAGCAGCTTTAGGTCATAAACATAGGAAAGACAATTCAAACATTCAATGTTTCATATGTGACAAGTATGGACACATTGCGAGAAATTGTCCTACCAGTAAGAAAGGAAGACAACATGCATCCACTGCCGATGTTGATCCAGAACCATATCAGAGAGATGAAGACATAAATGATGAAGCATTCTTCTTCGTATCAACACTCTCAAGTACAATTCCTACTGATAGTGATATTTGGTTGATTGATAGTGGTGCTTCCAGACACATGATTGGATATAGAGAACATCTTACAGATCTTGTAGAGAAAGAGTCTCATATCCATGTTGTATTTGGTGATAATGCCAGATATACTGTGAAGGGAGTTGGATCTTCTACTTTCCAACTAGATTCTGACATACCACTACAATTAAGTGAGGTACTATATGTACCTGGGATGAAGAGGAACCTTGTGTCTATTTCTTCCTTAGAGGATAAAGGCTACAAGGTTACTTTCTTTGAAGGAAAATTTCTTACATGACATAAGAACTCACACATGGATTCTACTCGCATCATTGGTGTTCGTGAAAATAGTTTGTATAGATTGATTGTCCGACCAGTTCAAGAATTATTACATGATACTATTAGCTTGAGCGAGCTATGGCATAAGAGACTTGCTCATTTACATTATAGAGACTTCCCGCTTTGAGGAAGATGGTGATAGGCCTTCCAGAGATACATATCGAGCATGATGGCTTTTTCAGAGGTTTTTCTCTTGGCAAGAATGTCAGGGGGTCCTTTTCGAGCAATGATAGTATATCCAAGGGGATATTGGACTTGATACATACAGATGTTTGTGGACCCATTATCATTGCTTCCTTGAGTGGATCTTTGTACTATGTGCTCTTCATTGATGATCACTCTCGAAAGAAGTGGATTTACTTCTTTAAGACCAAGGATGGAGTCCTTGAGAGATTTCAAGAGTTTAAAGCTCAGGTTGAGAACCTGAATGAAAGGAAGATCAAGGTGTTGAGATCAGATAACTGAGGAGAGTACACCTCCATGGATTTCAGTGATTTATGTATTGAGGCAGGGATCAAGAGGGAGTACATCATTCCTTATAACCCTCAATAGAATGGGGTTGCAGAGAGGAAGACTAGATCCATTGTTTGTTGGATATGTGTTATATTCTTTGCACGAGTAGTAGTGTCTGAGCGTCTGTGCCAGGCACGCAGAAGGGTTAGAGGGGCGAAGCCCCCTACGCAAGGGTTCAGGGGCAGCACCCCCCGAAATTTTTTTTCGCACCGGGACCGCATTTTCGAGACCGCATTATATTTAGGTGGTTTTTCGGCACATGGTTTCTTTGCCGATGGTTTTCTATTTCCGGTTAAGGAATTAGGGTTTTTGACTAATTCAGGTCATTGGGTTAGGGTTTTGGATGCCGCTGGCTCCAATATGTATTTTGTATTATAAACATTGTAACACAATGAATGAATATAGAATATGATGGTTTTACCGGTTTGGGTTTCCGGGGAAAAAATCTCTGTGTAATGTTTGTATTTGCCATTGTATCTTTTATGTTCTTTTCTGAATATCTGTTTGCAGTAGATATTGTACAAGGTTAGAATTTACATTGTTGAGGCAACCAAAGTGATGATACATTATCAGAATCTACCTATGATTATGTGGGAAGAGGTATCCATGAAAATTGTGTACGTTCAGAAAAGGGAGTCCTCATCAGATTATGAAGAACATGACTTCAGAAGAAGCTTTCATTAGAGTGAAGAATGAGGTTGGAAACTTTAGGATATTTGGGTGTCCAATATACATTCATGTACCCAAGGAAAAGAGGACCAAGCTAGACCCTTCAGGCAAAAAGGGTACATTTGTGGGGTACAATGAATCTTCGAAGGCATATCATATCTACATCCCTGGTCAGAGACATACCGCGGTTAGCAGAGATGTCACCTTTAAGGAATATATAACCTTCTGAAGATCTAGAGAATCTTACATGTGTTAGAAACAATAGTTGTGTTGGTTTAACCATAGACAATATAACAATATTGTCTCCCAACCATAGGCCGAAGCTACTCCCGAGCACCTTAACCTTGACAGAGAATGATTCTAGAAGCAAACCAATATCCAACCAAGGCTAATGCACCAAGAAAACATAACCAAGACTGATTATAAAGTCCAACCATAACCAATAGGAAGTCCAAGCCTAAACCAAGAATACAGATTATAGTAGCTGCAACTGCAGCTACTCCCCATACTTGCGCACTTGCCTAGTTTCTATAGTGTGCACTTCTTCACTACTGTAATTTCAAGTTTTGTGTCCCAAATGAGATCTGGATTCTTATGTTTATATTGTTTTTCCTGAGCTTTCTGGGCTGACTTCTTATTCTGGAGGCTAAACACTTAATATTAAATATTTCCTTGAGTCAACTTGAATTCTAGGGTTATGTTCAATGATTTAGGGTTTCTTCTTGCTTCCTAGAATATTCTATTCTCATCAGGGTTACACATGGAGGTAAATACCTCCCATGACTATCATAATATCAACACTCCCTCCTAGCTAGGGAGGTATTGAAGGCAATGGTCTTGAGCACAAACATACCATTCAACCGGTAACATCATCATAATCGTACAAACTATCTCATGATTAGATCACGAGCACCATCATCACTATCATTTGATAGCATCAACTGCATCATCTCTCGAAGCCATACTCCATCTGAGTAATCAAGCATGATGATGAATAAGTCACTCACTACATAGAGTGATACAAGGACCATTCTTCTAATCCGGACATATGTCCTAGAAGAATGATTGTCCCAACAGATGCTAAAATCTATGCCATGAAATACTAGGACTATTTTCTAATCGATTCATATGTACCATAGAGATTCATCTCAACCTATATGACTAAGAAAAATATCGATCCTGAACCATTTTCCTAATCAGGCCACAATTTGTGCCTTAGGGAAATACTAGTCCATGACATGTCAACAAACTATCAACCTGGACCATTCTCCACAAAGAGAATACCTGTCCACCATCAATATGTTCTATCTGGACCATTCTCCTCCTGGAGAATGTCTATCCACAAGCACACTGACTATCCATCTACCTAATAATAATTTTCAACACTACTGATAATATACATGGCAATCAGAACAATTCCATTCAATAGAACACAACTGTGTCTATCCATAGTAGTACATAACTACAATCCAGTGGTACACTACCACATCAAGTAGCACACAAATACTTAATCGGTGACACATAGTCATAATCAGTGGAACACATCCACCAAAGTAGCATACATCTACTGTCCAGATACATACAGTCTCCATAGCAATCATATCATTTTATATCAACCTGCACAGAAAAAAATATCATAATATAAACTGAGTCATCTGGGCCATTCTTCCACTCACATTTGTGAGATATGGAAGAGCATCTTCCTTTAGAAAGTAAAACATCAGCCATGAGATATCTGGACTATTTTTCTCAAGCATAGAAGAATAATTGTCCCGATTTCTAAGCCTGGACCATTCACCTAACTGGGCCATTCCTCTGGCACTAAACAAAGTGCAACCTAGAGAAAATGAGTCTTCCCTAGGGAATTATTGTCCCTAATTGTTGAACCTGGACCATTCACCTAACTGAGACATTCCTCCAACACTAAATAAAGTGCAACTTGGAAAGAATGAGTCTGCCCTAGGGAATGAGTGTCCATGCCATTTCCTAAGGAAATTACCGTCTTGCACCAACCTCTAAAACAAACCAATCTTTGAAACTACTCACAATTGTGAACTTAGAAAGAATGCCTGCCCAATGAGGCGAACCATTATACTTGACCATTACTGAGAGTGACTGCCAAGAAGAAACATTGTCCTAGACCATTCCCCCACATTGGCCACAAGGGGAATCGCTGTCTATGGTACATCAACAATCTATTGAACCATTTTCATTATGAAAATGACCGTCCGATCTGGACCATTTTCCGAACTGGAAAATGCCTATCCATAAAAAATCTCAAACCACTTTTCGAACTGGAAAGGAACTGCTCATCCTGGACCATTTTTCGAACTGAAAAATGACTGTCCATAAATCAATAACACATCAGTGCTCCCTCCCAACCTGGGAGTAATCTCTTCCTTTTTCAATAATGAAGTTGTCTCCACGAGCTCCAACTTGTTTCTTGAGTACGCAATCTTTTTTTTCCATCTTGGACAGAGCCTTTACCAAAATATCTGCTATCTGCTCATCTGTGGAGATATATATTGGATAACCACTTCTCTTTTCTTGATCTCAATGTACTTCAGTCTATTTGGAACACTAGTTTTCTCTGAAGGATTCATATAGCTCTTGATCATTACAATACATCATGATTGAATTCAACACTTTTGTTTCTTGCTAGCTCATGACATCGTGGCAAGGCTCAAACTGAAACATATCCAAGTGGTACTTCTTCTATCATCATGAGAGTTTGTCATGGATTAGCAATCCATCATCTTGAACTTTTGATTAACCATTCTGATCTCGATCATAGAAAGTTTTCACCATGCTTCTTATGTGCATGAGAGGCTTTGCACCAAGTTGTTTGAATCCATACAAGATCTTCTTCCATCTGCATACAAGGGTCTCTTTATGGTATACCTCAAACCTTGAGGTTTCTCTACATATGCTTCTTGTTCATTTACTCTGGAGAACAATCTTTGCATTCATATGATGTAAAATCCAACCAATTGGAGCCACCTTTTCCAAGTGGTTGAAATATAATTCTTAAAATCAAAAGTTGGTTTTCAGGCTGTCTTTTACTTCGTGATCTTTACCCACTGAAAGCCTCAGTATCCCGACATGCGAAGTGGCGATGGCTATTATAGTTCTAAATCATCATCACTTAATTGTTAAGCAAGTTCATCACTTTTATTACCTCATATTGTAGCGCTTCGGAAGTTACAAGTCGCTTGGTTTTCAAACTCCGATATGCGAAGTCGCTAAACGGTTCCAAAAGATACCCTGGTTAGTATCAAGAGTAAATCCTTTAACCTTGCTTAAGCGTTATCATGCTTTCGCTACTCGACGATCGCTCCCTCTAAAAGCCACATCTTCGCGACTCTGATCCACGAAGTCGCGATTTCCTTTTCTAGACATGGATTAACTAAAATCTTGGGAAACATCACGGGTAAAAGGCTAAATCGCGCCATCGCGATTTCAGGTATTTTGGACTCCAAGACTAGGAACGAAATCATCTGAGACGACGAACACCGAAAAGAGGTTTCGAGGGTTGAAAGTACAAAATTAAGGGACTTAACTGAATTAATTAATGCCTTAAAGGACCTTTAATGTACGCAGTCTACAGATGAGATTTTTGAATGTTTCTGCATTTCTTTATTATCACAAATCTTTTAAACATTTATGGCATTGATTTAAATCTTAATGAGTTAATGGAAAATAAGATCTCGTTTCACACCTAAATCTTTCCATTAAACGACTTGACCATTCTGTCAGCAAGGACTCATGCAAAGTTGAAAGATTAAAGCAAGGGAGTTTCTTCCATTTGTTCAATTTTATTTCTATTTTGCGTGCAGAGATTTTTCATCAGGATAACTTCTGTCTGTGTTTACAATTCTTACTACAGAGATATGAGTACAGAGTTCTCTATCATGGCTCCACGAAGAGCGTCCAAGGTGGCTGCCGAGAGTTCAGGTCAAGGCTCAGATGTTGTTTCCGATACTTCACCCCGAAGTATTAATACTATCAAAACCTGGACATACATCTCCAACATTCTTCAGTCCGAATCGGTGAATTGTTCAGATGATTCCAACGATAACGAGAAGGATGATTTGGCCACCAAATACAAAATCGTCATTCAAGCAGAGATGCACAAAATAGAGGAAAGGCCATAGCTCCTTCCCTATTATGATATGATCAGATGGGCGCTAGACCACGTGGATATTCGGACCAGGACTATCATTAGCGAAAAAAGGCGACGGTTGGGAATTTTAGGCTGGAACATTTGCTGGCAATGTATCAGTTGTCACCCACACCAAACTTCGCATACAATGCTGAGTTTCTAGAAGGTTTCAAGGAGAAGGAATGTGAGAAATATGGCAGAAGCTTGCCTGATCTGATCAAGGATTGGGTTTCTCACCCCGCAAAATTTAGGGCTCTAATGGAATTTATTCAATCTCCTCCTTAGAGCCGCCATTCAGGTATATAGCAATGATGGCATGTAGGTTGTATGGGAGGGAGGACACCACACATTTTTTCCTCCCGTGGGTGCCTCTGATTCATACAGTTGCTGACGGTTTTTCTTTCGACTGGGCCAAACTATTGTTGGACAGTCTAACTTGTCGAATTACAGAATATCGAGCGCAGAAGGTGAGTGAGAAAGCAACCTTGTTTTTCATGTCCGCCTACATCATGGACGCTATTTTTTTCATAACGCCTTTCCCTCTAATGAGATGGAGCTAGACTCCATCTAATGTTGAGCCTATCCACGTCTGTCACTCGAAACTTTGGGAGGATAAAGACATAGAATTCATATACGAGATTTTCAATTGGGTAATGGTACCGATGCATGTCTCCATCTTCGGTAACCCACCTCCCAAGATTTCAGATAACATCGTGGCCAGCTTGAGTAGTGTGGCTGATTGGTATGTAGAAGCAGAGTTTTCATACATCAAGGTTTTCGGTGCCTCTGTTCCCCCATATTCTCTACCACTATTCATGCCGGATAAGCTGGTATGTCACGAAATCGCCAGGCAAACTGTGCTCAGTGGCATAAGCAAAGAGCTCAAAGGTTTTTCGAAGAAGGTATGGCCGCCCTTTCCCATTCATTTCAATACATATTCTTTATTATATTTAGGACACACCAAAGCCGAGGCTACGGCCTTGGAGGAATTTAAATTGGTCAACGTCGAGTTCAAGAAACATGACCTACATAAGGTCATGAGTAATCACATGGCGAGTTGTGGCCTGAAAAGATATGAACATGAGCATTCACCTCATGAAAACATCATCCGAGGTGCGAGATCCTATGCTGAGATCCTAAGTCGGATTCAAGCCCTGTTGACTGGGGATAGGGCCGATCTTTTCAAGTTTCAGGAACACTGGCGGAGCTACCTTCCCCCAGTTTTACAGGGTAAGAACCCACAGACTACAGATATACAGAAAACGAAAGCCAAGGACACAAAAGATTCAGGTCTTGACCGAGAGGAAAATCAGGAAAAGACAGAAGAAACCGGGAACCTGGTGATCCAAAATTGGATCCAGAAGCCTGACAGGGCTTAAAAAGGCTCAAAAATGAAAGTGCTCGTAATCCGACGAAACCAGTGCCATTGCGTCCGTCTCATCTTCCTGATTCCAACCATATATTTACTTCATCAAATGGGCTTCCTATGCAAAAGATATCGCATTCTGTCCGAAAACCCAAACAGGCAAAAAATGTGGATGACTGTACAGTCTGTACAGTGCCACATGGCAGGCTGACTGTATAGGTCGTACGATCGTACAACTGATGTGGCAGTTTTTGGAGACGACATGTGGCAGGTGATAGGGAGTACGATAGGTACAGTTGGACCAGTCAGAGGGTGACACGTGTCACCACTGTAAGGGTGACACGTGGCACAGGCTGATGTGGCAGACATGTGGCAAGACTGACAGGGCAGTGACGTGGCAGACACGCGGCACAGGCTAGCAGGTGGCAGGGTATGTGGCAGACACGTGGACCATTCGACGCTCGATAGGTGGCAGGGTACATGGCAGACACGTGGACCATTCGGCGCTCGATAGGTGGCAGAGTTTGATTGGTTGGAGAGGTGCCACGTGGCCCAGTCATGGGCTGCCACATGGCACCCTGTGGTTGGCTCTCGGGTTGTATAAAATTGTATGGTCTCCACTGGGGTCGAACCCCGGACCTCTCCTCCGGGCTATGGACTGGCAGGACCGGGCTAATCGCCCGGCCCATGGGTGTTCCTTATTAGCTATATGGCAAATAACATATTTGAATTTGATTAAAGTTTTAATGGGAGGCAGAAAGGGTTGGGGCTTAGCCCCAGCCCATGGTTTCAACATGGACTATTCATATGCGCTACCGTAGAAACAAACAACCGGGCGAGCATGGGGGGTGACGATGAGGACCAGCCCACGGATCCCAGGTGGATCCCATAGGACCAGGAGCGCATCCACCATTTTGGGCGCGGGAGGTTAAGTTGGTAGCCGTGGACCTATGTCAATGCCATAGGACCGGGAGCTAGCGTGCATGGGAAGGGCCAACACATAGCCCAAGGGGCTAGCACTCGGCTACATGGCCCCATATGACCCTACCAAGGGGGTGCATGCATAGCCTAAGGAGCTTATGCCCTAATTTTAAACAAAAGTGGGTTTTTGTTGTATAGTTTCTGATTTTATTTGATATTAAGCCTGTTAATAATGGATTTTCTCCATTTTTGGGAGATATTGGACATTTTTGGAGCCCAAATTTTGGGAGGAAGTTGGGGATGGATAACCAACTT
>ML782379.1:176276-209181 GCA_009831015.1 Picea engelmannii | reverse complement strand
GTGTGTCAGGGGAATCATCGTCTTCAAGGAAAGAGGACAAGAGGAAAAGGCATGGAAAGAATGCAAATGCAGTGACGAGGAAGGAAGGAAAGCCCTCTTGCAAGCATTGCAAGAAAGAGGGACATGATGAGGACAGATGTTGGTAGTTTCATCCCGAGAAGAGGCCAAAGTGGTTCAAAGAAAAGAAGGGAACGCAGACAGTGGCAACGACAACAAAATCCATAGACTTGGGATCGGATTCAGGTGATGAATAAAAGATCTCATTGGTTGGTATGATAGGTAAAATTGGTGAAGACATTGATTGTAGAAACAACTTGTTTCATATAAGGGTAATCATGTGACACACTAAGATAGACACATTAATTGACAGTGGATCTCAATCTAATCTAATCTCAGAAGAATTGGTTAAGCAATTGGGGTTAAAAACACAACTACATCATAAGCCTTACACACTTAAATGGATAAGCAATCATCATCAAATGGACATAACAAAGAAGTGCACAATCAAATTTGCAATTTCATCTAAGTATGTGGACGAAGTAACATGTGATGTAGTGTCGTTAAGAGAATGTGGAATGGTCTTAGGTAGTCCATATTTAAATGATCGTAAGGCAATCTTCTACAGAACAAAGAATCAATATCAATTTACCAAAGCAGGTCAAGATTATGTGGTTCATGCTCATCATGTTAAAGAAAATAAAACACTTCAAACAATGGAACAATTAAAGAAGGCAGTGCAAGCAAGCAACAAACCGGTAATTGTTTCAAATGAAGTAATCGATCTTAAGCAAGAACAAGAAATGATTGTTGAATGGAAAATCAATCATAAGTTGCTTCAAGATAAGCTCATGTCGTGCAAATATTTCAATTATATCAGCTCATTTGCAGTCGTCTTTTTTATGTTGTCATTAGTAATGTTTTCTACATGGATGATAGTGGCTTCAGTAATATGTAACAGGGTTCAAATGGATAACAATATACTGTCAGTTGTCATGATTGTGTTACAGTTGATCTTGATGAGACAGGTGCACAGGACAGAGTTCAGAGACAGAGGACAAGCTGGATGGCCTATCCCGAGCTTATTGGCTGGTCAGTAACCTTTTGGGGACCAAAATGTCTTTTAGTGGGGAGGTGTGATCCAGAATCGGATCCAGAAACCTGACAGGGCTTAAAAAGGCTCAAAAATGAAAGTGCTCGGAATCCGACAAAACCAACGCCATTACGTCTGTCTCGTCTTCCTGATTCCGGCCATATATTTACTTCATCAAACGGGCTTCGTATGCGAAAGATATCGCATTATGTCCGAAAACCCAAACAGGCAAAAAAATGTGGATGACTGTACAGTCTGTACAGTGCCACGTGGTAGGATGACTGTACATGCCGTATGACCGTACAACTAATGTGGCAGTTTCTGGAGATGACACATGGCAGGTGATAGGGAGTATGACAGGTAGAGTTGGACCAGTCAGAGGGTGACACATGTCACCACTGTAAGGGTGACACGTGGCACAGGCTGACGTGGCAGACACGTGGCAAGACTGACAGGGCAGTGACATGGCAGACACGTGGCACAGGATGGCAGGTGGTAGGGTATGTGGTAGACACGTGGATCATTCGGCGCTCGATAGGTGGCATAGTTTGATTGGTTGGAGAGGTGCCACGTGGCCCAGTCATGGGTTGCCACGTGGCACCCTGTGGTTGGCTCTCGGGTTGTAGAAAATTGTATGGTCTCCACCGGGGTCGAACCCCCGACCTCTCCTCCGGGCTATGGACTGGTAGGACCGGGCTAACCACCCAGCCCACGGGTGTTCCTTATTAGCTATATGGCAAATAACATATTTGAATTTGATTAAAGTTTTAATGGGAGGCGAAAAGGGTTGGGGCTTAGCCCTAGCCCATGGTTTCAACGTGGACTATTCATATGCCCTACCGTAGAAACAAACGACCGGGAAAGCATGGGGGTTGACGATGGGGACCAGCCCACGGATCCCGGGCGGATCCCATAGGACCAGGAGCGCATCCACCATTTTGGGCACGAGAGGTTAAGTTGGTAGCCGTGGACCTATGTCGATGCCACAGGACCGAGAGCTAGCGCGCATGGGAAGGGCCAGCGCATAGCCCGAGGGGCTAGCGCTCAGTCACATGGCCCCATATGACCCTGCCAAGGGGGCGCATGCATAGCTTAAGGAGCTTATGCCCTAATTTTAAACAAAAGTGGGTTTTTGTTGTATAGTTTCTGATTTTATTTGATATTAAGCCTGTTAATAATAGATTTTCTCCATTTTTGGGAGATATTGGACATTTTTGGAGCCCAAATTTTGGGAGGAAGTTGGGGATGGATAACCAACTTCAGATCTATAAAAACCAGGCCTATTTGAGGCCATGGAGGATAGTTAGAGAAGAGTTATGCTGAAGGGAAGCCAAGCCAAAGCCATTTTTTTATGTAGGGAAGCTATTGAGGAGCAGATGCTTGCGGGCCATTTCTGGGAGCTCCAGACATCCGTCTTGCATGCCGTTTTCTTTGCTGGGTTCTTGAGATCTGGAAGAACATGACTAGAGCAGTATTGTAGCTAATTGACACTACTGTGATGTACTTTTGAGCTTTTGAACAGAAATAAAGAAGCCTCCCCCACAAAGACAAAGGCCCAGAGATGTAGGCAACGTTGTGCCGAACTCTGTTATCAATCCTCTTGTTATGGTTTGTTGTTTATTACTTCATTTCAGATATGCATATATGTATATGGCTGTCATAATTCCTCTTCTTTCCTCATTCTTTCATTAAGCTTCTCAAATGGTTAATTAACACATGCAAATTTAAAACTCAACCACAGTCATTAAAAGATCTTTTACAGATCACCTAGAACAGGAAGCCGAGATCCCCAACCCAGAGGAAGGAAGCCCAAAAGCGGTTGCACTGGGAGAGTTGGTCTAGAGCCAAGCATAAATATTCCCACAAGGGGTAAGTGTCACGCCATCGCCTACATCAAGCAAGCCAGACATAGTGGTTATCCCAGAGAAACCATCCAAGGAAATCGGAAGTCCCATCGCTTCTATCACTCCCCTACATTTCACAAGGGGGACCCTCAGCGCGGGATGGATTTTCGGTGAAGAACTAACGCCCATTACTATAGAACAGTTGCCTCCGAACAAATTTTTCTTTGATAAGAAGAGAAAGGTTGTCGTGAAGCAAGAGATTTACCGAGAAGCGGGCACAGTAGCCAAAAAATTCAAAATCCTAGCCAATGGGAAGGCCATGAAAAAGGAGGAATTCACCACTCAGATAGCAGGGACGTTGGGGGCTTTTGCTACAACCAACCAATATTCCGTCGGATCTCTAAAGGAACAGTTAAAGTGGAAGAACTGCTTGATCAGTAAATTGGAGGCTAAGCTAGCTACAACAGAGGCAAATGCCAGAGATTAGGTGAACACAGGTCTGTAGCAAGCCAGAGAAGCCAATCAAAAGGAAATTGAGCAGCTCAGATCCGATATCGAGAAAATACATCAGTCGGCCCAGACCAGCTGAGCACAGGTAAGCCAACAAGAAGAACTGATAAGGCAGTTATAGGTAAAGTTGGATTCAGCTGAGAGCCAGGTTATAGATATCGGGATATTTCAATCCCAAGCCATTGAGATCCGAAAGAGAGTGTCAGTAGCTCAGCAAGATTTACTTGCTAAAGTGGAAGCCATCCAAAATCATTGCCAGACCATTGACCAAGTGTTGGAAGAAATTTATTTGAGAGAAAGAGAAGCTGGGGCGACTCAGGTCGCTTTCCAAGAAGCTGTTATAGCCACGACAAAAAAAGAAGTGGTCAGTAGTTCTAGACTTTTCATCCCAGACCAAACCAGAGAAAATATCTTGTTGAAGGTGTGGGAGCATAATATATCAGAAAATGAAGAACAAGCCAAAGAAATGAGAAACTCTTGTGAAGAAACTTTCGGCTTGATAAATGAAAGTTTGTTGGATCTCGATAGGGAAATCAACGTTGGGACACTGGGCCAGATCAATACGGCCAAGCACCTCCTCGATATCAAGGAGAATGAGGAAAAGGAGTAGGGTGAAATATCACAGATAAGCCAGATTGATATTGTCCAAGTGGATAAGTGGTTGATAAAACCAAGTGTATAGTTATGCTCTATCATCACTGAAGACCGATAAGTAGGAGAAAGGTTGCCACAGCTAGCGAAGGATTGTTACACTGTTGAGGCAAACAACCAAACAGAGCCTTGAAAGTTGATAGCCCAATTGATCGAAAAGTGGGTCAATTGCATTGGGCAGACGAAAGGGTAGGTGTGTGGCATCAAATGACGACAAGTGTTAGTTTGTTCTATTTTTGGAAAAAGAAGAGTAAAGAAAGGAAGGTGCTCTGCCCACATGAAGGAGGACAAAGACAAAGAAGTGAAACACTTAAATTTCCCATTTTGTAACCGAAAACTTCTGGAACGATTGAAATTTGAATGTTTAGAAGTTTGTATATATATGCATTTTGAAGTGAGAAGAGAGGATTTTCTTGGCCGATTGTAATAGAGACCTTTTCCTTTTATTAATAAAGAGAAATCCGAAGATTCCTGATTCCGTGAAGATTGAGTTATGAGTTTTGTTTTCTCTGTTATCTTATATTAAATTTCATTTCACATATATATCTCTGATGAATGCTTAGCTGTAATTTAGTACAACTTCTACTGTGGTGACCAACTGTTTAGTCATCTAATCATTTGCAGTTTTTCCTCTGTATCGGCTACTAGCAGGTACAAGACTCGTGAACTTTTAGATCTCTATTTTTTATGCTTCATCAGATTTCTTCTTGTCTTTTTCTTCTTCTGTTTATAGGGTGAGATTCTCCCTTGATAGGAGCCTCGCATTGTCGACAACTTAATGTTTTCTCACATTTAATACATGATTCTTTACAAATTTAACTCAATTACGGGAGAAGGCCTTTGGTTTGTGTTCTACCTTTAACATGAGATTCGAAAATTCTCTTTTATACGGTAAAAAAATTGAAGTAGCATTTTAAACCCCTTAACTTTCTTTTCAATTTATGTTTCTCCATGACTATGCCCGTTGCAAGACAACCCAACATCGAACCCGGCCTATCGGATCAAACCAGCATCACTTTGAACCTTTTTGACACCATACTTAAAACTGCCATCACCTGGGTGGAACTCGAACGTTCATGGGCCATAATTGAACGGGATATAAGCATCTAGGAACGTTTGGAAGCAAGAGAGAGACAACTTAGAAATCAGCCTTAGCTTCCTTTCCCGAAGGTTGATTTTTCCCCTTTTTATCTTTTACTCACTTTCGTATGCCTAGACCCTGTACTTTCTAGCCTTAAGTATAGACTCTGGAACAACATCTTTCTGGTGTCGTTGCCGGGGACCGAAGTTACAAAACCTTTTCTTTGGGAGAACAACATTTTTGCAAGTTCCTACCCTTTGATAGTGAACAAAGAGTGAACACCTTCTAAAGGCTATTTTTTATCATTCATTTGGCGACTCCACGTTTAAATAAGCTGGCATCCGGTCGAAAGAACACCAGACAAAACCCAGATGGTAAACAGACCACGCCCGTTTTCGACCCCGAAAAAATACTGAAAACAAGAGGTTCCCTTAAGCCAACCACTACAGCCTACCAGCTTAGGTACACACAACCCAAGGCTAACATTTATTTTGAATATTTAACTTCACACGAACCCCCCCCTAACACCGTCAACCCAACTTTAGCTCTTCCCGAAGTTAAAAATGAAATTCATCCGACGACTTCTGGCATACATGAAGGTGAAAATCCCTCAGTAAATTTAGCAGCGATCGATATCCCACCGACTCTTGAGTTAGATTTCCTGACCTCGCAGAGTCTCGAAGAGTATACCATATACTCAGATTCCACATCCGTGGGTTCCCATGATTACATCTCTTGCAAATCTGAGGAACCAAGTCCTCGCATCCCATTTACGCCTTCTTCAGTTTTCTCGTCTCTCGAAGAAGCTAAAGATTTTCTTTTAGTGTTTCAGAACCCTCTGTATAACGCACTATTTTCCTATCCAATAGTATCGATGGCGGTCGCTGGAGGGGGAGGTGGAGGGGTTTTAGGAGGAGGAGGGGGGGGGCCAAGGGCCGCCCCCGCCTCCCAGTGTTTTTGCTAAAGTAGCTGCCAGATATGCGCCTCTGGTCCTGCCTGTCCCTCTTCACGACCTTCCTGAAAAATACATGAAAAACTTACCTAAATTTACAGGGGAAGGGGACTTGACCGCGACCGAACATATAAATTTGTTTGACCAGTTCGCAGATATCCTAGGTCTCGAACACGAAGACGTATATTCGAGGTTATTTGTTCAGACTTTCAAAGGACAGGTACGAACCTAGTTTCGAAGTCTACCTGCAGGTTCGATATTATCCTATGATGCCCTAGAAGACTCTTTTCTTAGACAATGGGGCGAAAGAAAAGACCATTTGTATTATTTGACCAAGTTCGGGTCTTTAAAGAAAAAAAATTTGGAAACTGTTATGGAATTCATTCAAAGGTTTAACAAGTTATATAATAATATTTCAGCCGAAGTTAAACCATCCCAACCTGCAGCCAAGGTAACCTTTGCGGGAGTCTTCGAACCCGATTTCGCACTTTTGTTGAGAGAAAGGAGAGGGGCTACCCTGACCCGAATGCAATATGATGCCGTAGAGATCGAATCTAACATGATGGCTTCTGGCAAATTAAAAACAAAAGTAGAAATGGGAAGCCGATAAACCAAACGTTTTAGGGAACAAGCGGGACCCTCAGGGCCTAGTAGATCCTCAGATGATAAAATGGATGATATGGTTAGGATGATTAAAGAGTTATCAAATAAGATTTTTGTAATGGAGCTAGATCAATCCAAGGTAGATCCATTCGTTAAAAGGGAATTCAGAAGAAACCCCAACCCTCAAATAAACAAAGACAGATTAAAAATGAAGACCTTTAAATTCAAACTCCTTTAAAAAATGAATTTTTTTTAGGAGGAAACGACCTGCAAGATTTCAAGGATCTGAAAGAAGACGTAAACAATTTGGGTGACGACTACACACAACCTCATTTGACTAAAGAAGATTATGAGAAGTCCTTGAACACAGAGCAACCATCAAATAAAGATGATGACATAAACAACACTGATGTTTCTGTCTATCAAGAAATGACCGATTCTATAATGGCTGAGGTCCAACATAAGTACAACCTGAGGCCTAAAAACAAACCTGTGTCTACTCCTCAACCCAAGAAAATTCTCCCTAGAGGTGAAATATATGAGCCCGCCCCAAAGGAGGCTAAGACCCAAGCAAAAACAATGAAGACATCTGAAACACATATACTGGTAAATAAACTCACGGAAAATAAATCAGCACAAACAAATAAGTTAGAAAAGAAGGAGTTTGAGGTTTCAACCAGAGAAACGGACAAAGGTGGGGGAGGTTTCATCCTTGAAAATGAGATAAATAAGATCAAGATACCAATCCCTCTAGTCGAATTAGCAAAGAATCCTGTGTATCGAAAGCATATAACCAAAATGATAGGTTTTTCGGATCTAGAAAGTCACTCTGACGTGATAAACTTGGAAGATGATAAGCCAAATATCACTTTTGGTCCACATTTCGAGGGTGCCAGAGACACCATCACTCCTTTCTATATTACCCTGAATGTGCATGATCGACTGTTGCATAACTGCATGTTAGACTCTGGAGCCTCACATAATGTGATGCCCAAGTCTATTATGGACAGACTAGGCCTCGAGATCACCAAGCCTTATGGAGATCTCTACTCTTTCGATTCAAGGAGAGTTAAGTGCATGGGTACGATAAAAGATTTAGTAGTCACTCTTGCACAGGTTCCGGTGAAAAGCGTCCTGATGGATGTAGTTATCGCCGATATACCTCCGAAGTATGGATTGCTACTATCTAGGTCATGGGGAGCCAAACTTGGGGGGTCTCTTCAACTAGACATGACCTACGCCACGATTCTTGTGTTTGGTGGACAATTTACTCAACTATACATGGAAACGAGGCTAGCATACACTGTGAGCGACCCACATAATCCTAACAATTATCCTGTTTATGTTGCCGATCAAGATCTAGGGAATTTTATTTTGTCTTTTGATAATGGTGTAAATAGCTGTACAGAAGAGAATTACATAGATGAAAATGAATCAAGAAAGATAAACGAAAATATGTATAGCACTGGAATTTGGAAAATGTTTTTTGACAGTGCCTTGTCATATGAAGGAGTAGGTGCAAGAGTACTATTTGTAGCACCTAAAAATGAATTTGTTATTCCTTTCTCTTATAGGCTTCAGTGGGATATAGACTACACCAATAACGTATGTGAGTATGAGGATCTAGTATTAGGGTTGGAAGCTGACAAGAAGCTGAACATAAAGAACTTGGAAGTATACAG
Source organism: Picea engelmannii (assembly GCA_009831015.1). Classification (NCBI taxonomy): domain Eukaryota; kingdom Viridiplantae; phylum Streptophyta; class Pinopsida; order Pinales; family Pinaceae; genus Picea; species Picea engelmannii. The sequence continues at coordinate 200,768 of ML782379.1, read as the reverse complement.
AGACGCAGAGTTGATAGTGAAACAGATAAATCAACAATACCAGGCCAAACACCCAAGATTGAGATCTTACAGGAATTGCACCTGGGATTTGATAGAAAATTTCTTCTCGTCGATAAATGTTCATTTCATCCCACGTGATGAAAACTTACAAGCCGATTCATTAGCCAAAGCAGCCTCAACGTTTCCCCCCCTACAACTTTCAAACTAAGGTATCACATAGAGGTGAGGAACAAACCTTCCATACCAAACAACATCCAACACTGGAAAGTGTTTGAGGATGACGAACAAATCAGGAAGTTCCTCAAAATGGTGGACGACTTCGCCGAAACTCACATTGACCAAGAAAACCAAAACAACCACACATGGATCATGCAAGAGGGAGAGGATCCTCAAGGGTTCCAGGAAAAGATCATTAATCATCGGATGTTGGTTTTAAAGAACAATCAGATTCCAAAGGGACTAATCCCTCTGGAGAGACTTTTCGATCAAAATGATATGCCCTTAAAATCTACTTTGCAACCTCAACCAAAAGAAATCAAAGACTACGACATAGGGACCAAAGAGGAGCCTAGGATAGTAAAAATATCAAAGTATTTCCTTCTTGAGGCAAAAAGTAAATATTTTGATCTACTCAAGCAGTATAAAGACGTTTTCGCTTGGTCGTACGAAGAGCTGAGAACCTATGACACCACTGTGATTGAACACAAGATACCCCTAAAGCCTGGTGTCAAACCTTTTAGACAAAAACTCAGACAAATCAATACAATTTTATTGCCCGTGGTCGAAAGGGAAGTGAAAAATCTCCTAGACGCAAAAATAATCGTACCACTGAGATACTCCGACTGGGTAGCAAACCTAGTCCCGGTTAGAAAGAAAAGTGGGGAGATCAGATTGTGTGTTGATTTTAGAAATCTAAATAAGTCCTCCCTCAAAGAAAATTACCCTCTACCCAAAATGGATCACATTTTAGAAAAAGTTGTTGGGGCAAATAGGATGTCGATGATCGAMGGGTTTTTCGGGTACAATCAAATTGCTGTCAACGAGCACGATAAAGAAAAAACAACCTTCACCACCCCTTGGGGTACATTTATGTATGACAAGATGCCTTTTGGTTTAATGAATGCAGGTGYTACTTTCCAACGTGCTATGGATATCGCTTTCATCGGTGAAAGGGACAAATTTGTGGTTATCTATCTTGATGATCTGACCATTTTTTCTAAATCTGATGAAGATCATCTGATACATCTCAAGCAGACGTTTGAGAAATGCCGCRGGTTTGGTTTGTCCTTAAACCCCATAAAGTCTCACTTTTCTATGCAAGAAGGTAAACTCTTGGGCCATATTGTGTCTCGAGATGTAATTAAAATTGATCCTAAGAGGGTTGAAGCTATAGACATCATAAATATCCCTAGGAATGCAAAAGAGATTCAGTCATTCTTAGGAAAAATATTTTTTTTGAGGATATTTATCCCAAACTTTGCTGAAATCGTGAAGTTGATCATAGATATGCTAAAGAAGAACAACAAAGTGAAATGGACAACAGAAGCTAAAGCATCATTTGGACGCATCAAGAAGGTTATAAGTGAGGCACCCGTACTGGCAAGCCCTGATTATCTAAACGATTTTCTCATTTTCTCATTTGCCTCTGAACACACACTTGCCACGGTACTCCTCCAGAAAAATGAAGAAGGTTTCGAGCAACCAATAGCCTTTTTTAGTAAAATTCTTAGAGACACTGAACTCAGATATGATATAATGGAAAAACAAGCATATGCTATGGTGAAGGCATTAAAGGCTTTTAGAACCTATGTGTTACACTCCAAGGTAATTGCGTACGTACCCACCAGTTCCGTAAAGGACATTTTGCTTCAGTCCGACAATGATGGGAAAAGGGGATGGTGGCTTGCTAAAATTCAAGAATTTGACCTGGAGATAAAACCGACGAGACTAGTAAAAGGACAAGGTTTGGCTAAGCTCTTAGCTGAATCAAATTTTATAGCCCTAAGACTAAATGGCCTACAGGGATGTGAAGAGTGTGTGGACATGAACGAGCTTGATGAACAAATAACTACAATCAGAATCAAAGAGAGGTTTGCCTCATCGGATTGGTATAAAGACATAGTGTCCTACCTGCTAACCTTGAAATGCCCGAGTGACTTATCCCCATCTAAAGCCAGGACGCTGAAGCTGCATGCGGTGAAGTACTGTATATCCGAAAGCCAATTGTATTGGAGAGACCCACTAGGCTTCTTGTTGGTTTGTTTAGTTGAATCGGAAACATAGAAGGTCATAAACGAATTTCACGAAGGAGTGTGCGGAGGACATCACGCCTGGAGAGCAATGGCTTATAAGATCTTGAGGGCAGGATATTATTGGCCCAAACTATTCTCAGATGTCAACGCCAAAGTCAAATCCTATAACCCTTGCCAATTGTTCGCAAGCAAGCACAAACTCCCAGCGCTACCGTTGGTTCTGGTCAAAACGAAAGCCCCTTTTCAACTTTTATAGGCGAAATTAACCCTCATTCTAGCACTCAACATAAATGGATCCTAACTACTACAGATTACTTCACCAAATGGGTGGAGTCTATTCCAACTAGAAAGGCAACAGATTCGGTGGTAATGGATTTCCTAGAGGAGAACATTTTGTCTAGATTCGGCTGCCCCCGAAAGATAGTCACAAATAACGCCCAGTCATTTAAATCTATGGCTATGGTCAACTTTTGCAAGATGAGAAAGAAGAACCAAATCATGTCACAAGAAGAATAAACCAATTGATTGAAGTTCAACAACACAGGGCTGAAGTGGACGAAAGGCTATAGAAATACTAGGACAACATGATAGTGTTATTCGATCGTAATGCCAAGGACATAGATTTTCTCCCCGACGATTTGGTTTTGAAATGGGATGCTAGGAAGAAAGACTCGGAAAAACATGGTAAATTTGATCATATCTGGTATGGACCGTTCAAAGTCACAACTCCGTAAGGGAAAAATTCGTTTCTATTAGAGAATTTGGATGGTAAAATCCTCAACACCCCTGTCAACAAGCATTATTTAAAGCACTATATGCAATAAATGGTTTCCAAAATTTCCATTGTATATACCGGTTTGTGTTTTCTTTTTATTTCATAATTTTTCTTTGGTGAGTCCACTTTCATCACAACTAAAATAGGTCAATGTTTTTTCTAGAAGTAGGGATACACAATTTTCAACGCATTCAATTCATTTATAGCCCTGATAATCTTTGTGTTGCTCCCTTACAGGATCTCGGCTTGCAGCCCAAACGAGAGAAAGCAATAAACAGATGGTCATATATCGAAGAATAAATTCGTCGAAAACAGGTAATAGAAAAAATTTCCATTATTTTAGAAGATAACGAAATGGTATGGAAAAGGTACGAGTTCCAGAGATGTCTGTATTTCGAACGAATGTCGCTAAAGTTCCATGATGGTCTCATAAGTATTATGTTTTCTCTTGATATGTCATTAAAAGAACGACTTCTTACTCTGGGTCCTAAAATTTTCACCTAGATAAAGATAAGAGATAATTAAAATAAGTAGAGGAAGTAAAGCATCTTCGAGAAAGGGTTCCAGGAGTCAGGTTTAATCCATGACATCCGTATTTCGAATTCCAGACCTTTCTTCGTCGCCCCTTTTTCTGTCCTCGGATTTACCTTCTTAAAAAACCAAACACCTTTCTGTGGTTCCCACAAAGGGAGGAGAGGTTTCGTTTTAGCTTTGGAAGATGGAAAACAGATCTTAGAAAGTGAGCTAGCCCTCATAACTCCTTAGTCTAATACTGAACAAAGTTATGTGTAGGTTGATCTTGACTCTTCTAGGTTTTTTAACAGTTTCGAAGGATTGAGGCTTGCTCGAAGGAAGACCCCTGGAAGTAATTTTTCCCATTTTCCCTGTGGGCTAAGATGTTTTGAAAGTTAAGAGAAGGTTGGTCCTGAGTAATGAAAGTAAGTTGATAGACCTCCACTGCAAATATTACATAGATATCATCCCTGGTATACCTTATACAAACTAATTGCTCCCACTTCGTGTTTTAAAAAGTAAAATATAAGACAGATGGTGAAAGGAAATTCATATTTGATTGCCCCCATCCAGTCCAAGGAGACGATGAAAGGAAATTCATATATGATTGCCCTCGTCTCAGCATTTAAATGCATAATTATGATTTGAAGTGGTGAAAGGAAATTTAGTAAAAAGGGCCAGATAACTTCACCAAGGTACTGAACATGCTCACTAGTAATGAAGCAATATTTGAGATATCTTTAAGGCTGTCATACATAATTTTCACTCTACCCTGGTAACCAGCCTCTTCGAAACTGGATCTGCATCCCAAGTTCAGACAGGACTCCCCGATTAAAAGCATGGAATTTACTTCGTTAGATGCAAGCCAAAATCCACAAGATCTGTTGAATCTTCTAGGACTGTTTTGATTATCTTAAAGCAGACCTGAATTTAGTATCTAGAAGGAGAAAGTCATCAAAAGGGCTGCAGCTGAGTTTAGAATGCAATTGAATTTTGAAACACTTTTCATAAGTAAAGATGAAATCTCTTTTTTCCCTCTGTATCCCTTCCTAAAACAAGTTTCACAGAAAGAAACCAATGACTCCATTTACCCAATGCAAGCACGTGGTCTACTATTCTTCCCGTCCCGCAGGAAGACGGGATCCCTAGTTGGAGCCTATGTTGGAGCCGCCTTTTCCAAGTGGTTGAAATATAATTCTTAAAATCAAAAGTTGGTTTTCAGGCTGTCTTTTACTTCGTGATCTTTACCCACTGAAAGCCTCAGTATCCTGACATGTGAAGTGGCGATGGTCGTTATATCTCTAAATCACCGTCACTTAACCATTAAGCAAGTTCATCAGTTTTATTACCTCGTGCTATCACACTTCAGAAGTTACAAGTCGCATGGTTTTCAAACTCCGATATGCGAAGTCGCGAAACGGTTCCAAAAGTTACCCTGGTTAGTGTCAAAAGTAAATCCTTTAACCTTCCTTAAGCGTTATCGTGATTTCACCACTCAACGATCACTCCCTCCAAAATCCGCATCTTCGTGACTCCGATCAACGAAGTCGTGATTTCCTTCTCTAGACATGGATTAACTAAAATCTTGGGAAACATCACGGGTGAAAGGCTAAATCGCACCATCACGATTTCGGGTATTTTGGACTCCAAGACTAGGAACGAAATCATTCGAGATGACGAATGCCGAAAAGACGTTTCGAGGGCTGAAAGTACAAAATGAAGGGACTTAACTGAATTAAATAATCCCTTAAAGGACCTTTAACGTATGCAGTCTACTGATGAGATTTTTGAATGTTTCCGCATTTCTTTATTATCACAAATCTTTTAAACATTTATGGCATTGATTTAAATCTTAATGAGTTAATGGAAAATAAGATCTCGTTTCACGCCTAAATATTTCCATTAAACGACTTGACCGTTCTGTCATCAAGGACTCACGCAGAGTTGAAATATTAAAGCAAGGGAGTTTCTTCCATTTGTTCAATTTTATTTCTATTTTGTGCGCAAAGATTTTTCATCAGCATAACTTCTGTCTGTGTTTACAATTCTTACTACAGAGATCTGAGTACAGATTTCTCTATCATGGCTCCACGAAGAGCGTCCAAGGTAGCTTCCGAGAGTTCAGGTCAGGGATCAGATGTTGTTTTCGATACTTCACCCTGAAGTATTAATACTGTCAAAACCTGGACATACATCTCCGACATTCTTCAGTCTGAATCGGTGAATTGTTCAGATGATTCCAATGATAATGAGAAGGATGATTTGGCCACCAAATACAAAATCGTCATTCAAGCAGAGATGCACAAAATAGCGGCAAGGCCACGACTCCTTCCCTATTATGATATGATCATATGGGCACTAGACCATGTGGATATCTTGACCAGGACTATCATCAGCAAACAAAAGGTGACGGTTGGGACTTTTACGCCAGAACATTTGCAGGCAATGTATCAGTTGTCACCCACACCAAACTTCACATACAATGTCGAGTTTCTGGAAGGTTTCAAGGAGAAGGAATGCGAGCAATATGGCAGAAGCTTGTCCGATCTGATCAAGAATTGGGTTTCTCACCTTGCAAAATTCAGGGCGGATTCTAATGGAATTTATTGAATCTCCTCCTTAGAGCCGCCATTTAGGTATATAGCAATGATGGCCTATAGGTTGTATGGGAGGGAGGACACCACACATTGTTTCCTCCCGTGGGTGCCTCTGATTCATACAATCGCTGACGGTTTTTCTTTCGACTGGGCCAAACTGTTGTCGGACAGTCTAACCCGTCGAATTATAGAATATCAAGCGCAGAAGGCGAGTGAGAAAGCAACCTTGTTTTTCATGTCCGCCTACATCATGGACGCTATTTGTTTCATGACGCCTTTCCCTCTAATGAGATGGAGCTGGACTCCATCTAATGTTGAGCCTATCCACGTCTATAACTCGAAAATTTGGGAGTATAAGGCCATAGAATTCATATACGATATTTTCAATTGGGTAATGGTACCGATGCATGTCTCCATCTTCGATAACCCACCTCCCAGGATTTCAGATAGCATCGCAGCCAACTTGAGGAGTGTGGCTGACTGGTATGTAGAAGCAGAGTTTTCATACATCAGGGTTTTCGGCGCCTCTGTTCCCCCATATGCTCTACCACTATTCGTGCCAGATAAGCTGGTATGTCACAAAATCGCCAGGAAAACCATGCTCAGTGGCATAAGCAAAGAGCTCAAAGGTTTTTCGAAGAATGTATGGCCACCCTTCCCCATTCATTTCAATACATATTCTTTATTAGATTTCGAACACGCCAAAGTCGAGGCTACGACCTTGGAGGAATTTAAATTGGTTAACATCAAGTTCAAGAAACATGACCCAAATAAGGTCGTGAGTAATCACATGGCGAGTTGTGGCCTGAAAAGATACAAACATGAGCATTTGCCTCATGACGACATCTTCTGAGGTGCGAGATCCTATGCTAAGGTCCTAAGTCGGATTCAAGCCTTGTCGCCTAGGGATAGGGTCGATCTTTTCAAGTTTCAGGAACACCGACGGAGCTGCCTTCCCCCAGTTTTACAGGGTAAGAACCCACAGACTACAAATATACAGCAAATGGAAGCCAATGACCCAAAATATTCAGCTCTTGACTGAGAGGAAAATCAGGAAAAGACAGAAGAAACCGGGAACCTAGAACAAGAAGCCGAGATCCCCAACCTAGAGGAAGTAAGCCTAGAAGCGGTTGCACTAGGCGAGTCGATCCAAAGCCAAGCAAAAATATTCCCACAAGGGGTAAGTGTCACACCATCGCCCGCATCAAGAAAGCCAAACATGGTGGTTATCCCAGAGAAACCATCCAAGGAAATCGACAGTCCCATCGCTTCTATCACTCCCCTACAGTTCACAAGGGGGACCCCCGACGCAGGATGGATTTTTGGTGAAGAACTAACGCCCATTATAGTAGAAGAGTTGCCTCTGAACGAATTTTTCTTCGATAAGAAGAGAAAGGATGTCGTGAAGCAAGAGATTTACCGAGAAGCGGGCACAGTAGCCAAAAAATTCAAAATAATAGCCGATGGGAAGGCCATGAAAAAGGAGGAATTCACCACTCAGATAGCAGGGATGTTGGGGGCTTTTGCTACAACCAACCAATATTTTGTCGGATCTCTAAAGGAATAATTAAAGCGGAAGAAATGCTTGATCAGTAAATTGGAGGCTAAGCTAGCTATAGTAGAGGCAAATGCCAGAAATCAGGTGAACATGGGTCTGGAGCAAGCCAGAGCAGCCGATCAAAAAGAAATCGAGCAGCTCAGATCCAATCTCGAGTAAATACATCCATCGACCCAGACCATCCGAGCATAGGTAAGCCAACAAGAAGAACTGATAAGGCAGTTACAGGTAAAGTTGGATTCGGCCGAGAGCTAGGTTATAGATATCAGGATATTTCAATCCCAAGCCATTGAGATCCGAAAGAGAGTGTCAGTAGCTCAACAAGATTTACTTGCTAAAGTGGAAGCCATCCAAAATCATTGCCAGACCATTGACCAAGTGCTGGAAGACATTTCTTTGAGAGAAAGAGAAGTCGGGGCAGCTCGGGTCGCTTTCCAAGAAGCTATTATAGCCATGATGAAAAAAGAATTGGTCATTAGTTCCATACTTTCCATCCTAAAGCAAACCAAAAGAAATATCTTGCTGAAGGCATGGGAGCATAATATATCAGAAAACAGAGAATGAGCCAAAGAAATGAGAAACTCTTGTGAAGAAACTTTTGACTTGATAGATGAAAGTTTGTTGGATCTCGATAGGTAAAGCAGCGTTGGGACACTGGGCTAGATCAATACGGCCAAGCACCTCCTTGATATCAAGGAGAATGAGGAAAAGGAGAAGGCTGAAATGTCACAGACAAGCCATATTGATATTGTCCAAGTGGATAAGTGGTTGATAAAACCAAGTGTACAGTTATGTTCTATCATCGCTGAAGACTGACAAGTAGGAGAAATGTTGCCACAACTAGCAAAGGATTGTTACACTGTTGAGGCAAACAACCAAACAGAGCCTTCAAAGTTGATAGCCCAATTGATCGAAAAGTGTGTCAATTGCATTGGGCAGACGAAAGGGCAGGTGTCTGGCGTCAAATGACAAAAAGTGTTATTTTGTTCTATTTTTTGAAAAAGAAGAGTAAAGAAAGGAAGGTGCTCTGCCCGCATGAAGGAGGACAAAGACAGAGAAGTGAAACGCTTAAATTTCCCATTTTGTAACTGAAAACTTCTGGAATGATTGAAATTCGAATGTTTAGAAGTTTGTATAAATATGCATTTTGAAGTGAGAAGAGAGGCTTTTCTTGGCCGATTGTAATAGAGACCTTTTCCTTTTATTAATAAAGAGAAATCCGAAGATGCCTGATTCCGTGAAGATTGAGTTATGAGTTTTGTTTTCTCTGTTATCTTATATTAAATTTCATTTCGCATATATATCTCTGATGAATGCTTAGCTACAATTTAGTACAAATTCTACTGTGGTGACCATCTATTTAGTCGTCTAATCGTTTGCATTTTTTCCTCTGTATCGACTATTAGAAATTACAAGACTTGTGAACTTTTGAGATCTCTATTTTTTATGCTTCGTCAGATTTCTTCTTGTCTTTTTCTTGTTCTGTTTATAGGGTGAGATTCTCCCTTGATAGGAGCCTCACATTGTCGACAGCTTAATGTTTTCTCACATTTCATACATGATTATTTAAAAAGTTAACTCAGTTATGGGAGAAGGCCTTTGGTTTGTGTTCTACCTTTAACATCGGATTCACAAATTCTCTTTTATACGGTCAAAAAATTGAAGTAGCATTTTAAACCCCTTAACTTTCTTTTCAATTTCTGTTTCTCCATGATTGTGCCCGTTGCAAGACAGACCAACATAGAACCTAACCTATCGGATCAAACCAACATTGCTTTGAACCTTTTTGACACCATACTTAAAACTGCCATCATCCGGGTGGAACTCGAACATTCATGGGCCATAATTGAATGAGATATAAGCATCCAGGAACGTTTGGAAGCGAGATAGAGACAACTTAGAAATCAGCCTTAGCTTCCTTTCCCGAAGGTTGATTTTTCCCCTTTTTATCTTTTACTCACTTTCGGATGCCTAGACCCTGTAGTTTCTACCCTTAAGTACAGAATCTGGAACAACACAACCTGTGGATATTGCAGAAGATATAATGGCTCAGGTAGAGGTATGTCTGGATACTGGAACAAGTTATCATCATAGTCTTCTCCCTCCATCTGGGAGAACCTCTAGTTTTGAATCTTGCGATGCTTCCATTCATAAGTCTTTCATTGACTGTTCTTCATCACAACTTCCATTTCTTCTACTTGATTTCTTCTAGTGGGTTAAAACTACGTTGGTAGTCTTGTGATTCTCAATATAATGACTGGTTGTTCTGGATTTTCTTTCTCTCTTGGAATATTCATGTTCTTCCTCATGTTTCTCTTTAGCTCTTGGGTCCATGGAGTTTTCTATAGATTCCATGCCCTGAAGATTTCGAATTCTTCCTTTCATCATAGGATCATGGATGTGGATGGACGACCAGGGATACTTTAAGGCTTATTTTCGAAGAAGACTTCTTCTAAAGTGAAATTGAACACGTGTTACTTTTCATGGCTACTACCATTGATGGGAACATAGATAGATACTTCATAATCCTCAATGGATCATATTATTTAGGATTAGCTCCCTCTTAATCTTTGCTTCATGCATGAAAGCATGCTCTTCTTTTGGAATTATATAATCGAATCCCTCCATCTAGGAGAGTCCACGACTCCCAAGGTACACTATTAAAATCCAACGAATGTGAATAAATGAGCTGAAGTCGAACACTCGACGGAATATCCCGAGCAGGGGTAAATAATGAAAACCCACTGTCGAAAGCGAGGAAACCTGTCGTTGAGGCATGCAAGTTCCAAGGTACCAATTGGTTTCTAAGTGTAATTCCTAGATAATGAGTTGACTTCCATAGGAAAAGACTCGTCACAGGAGGGCCTTAATGTATCCCACATCAATGACACGAAATGGGTAACAATATTTGAAGTAGATTAGAGTAACAAGTGATTCAGGACTGACTCAGGGATGGCCAATGCAATATAAGGCTTAAGGACTGCAGAAATGGCCAATGCAACATAAGGCTTTTCGGGTTTTGATTTTGAACATATTGATGACACGACAATTGTCTTGGAAACACTAACTCAACAACAGGGATCACAGACCAATTTGTAATCTTATAAAGGAGTATGATCAGGAGACAAGTGGATTTTCCAACCTAGACACAAGACGAGTGAAAGGGTGTCATGTTCAAAATCGACTCTTCCATGAAATACAGGTTTAGACATATTTATTTCCCAATTTTTCCCCCACCACTTCTGGCGAGTACCTCTTTATTTTTACACAAGCTTGAGGAGGATAACATATGCTTGTCAATTTAAGCTCATCCTTCGTACGAGTCCCTCAGATTATGTTTAACGAACCCTAAGAAGGAGTGGTTTGGTCCCATATCGGCCTTTCGATGTTTGTTTAACGAGTCCAAAGAAAGAAAACTTAGGGGTTTTTCATGTTTAGAGAGTCTGAAAAACACTTAAAGAGAAATCTCTCAGTTCCTTTTTCATAAAGTAGTCTGATGATATCGAAAAAGAGATAAACTATCACTCAATAGACATTTTCTTCAAATAATTTAATGAGATTGAAGAGAACAAGGTCGCTCGACAATCTTTTCATGTTTAGAGAGTCTAAAAAGAGATTAAAGGGAACTCCAGTGGGTTCCTTTTTCATATAACCTTTACGAATGTGAAAAAGTGATAAAAGTATACTTGGTTTCATTCTCACGTATTTACGAGCACAAGAAAGAACAAAGACGAAGCTCGGTAACTTATTCTCATGTATTTACGATCATGGGAAAGAACAAAGACTAAGCTCGGGATTGTTTTCATTTTTACGCAAGCTTTAAAACAAAACAAAACTATGCTTGGACCTGGTTTCATTTTTACAAAAGCTTGAACCAGAGGAAACTATGCTTGGACCTGGTTTCAGTTTTACACAAGCTTGAACCAGAGGAAACTATGCTTGAGGTAAGTGGTTTTATTTTTACACAAGCTTGAACCATAGAAAACTATGCTTGGACTTCCCAACGCATAACACAGGGATGGTTGGTACTTAGCCCCCAGCTTACGAAACTAGAAGCTCTAAATTCAGCATGAAGTCAAGAGGCTAAAGCAAATGCCCCCCAATCTTCATTTCATCCAACTGCAAAGGAGAATGAAATGAAGCTTCAAATACTAGACGAAGGACTTGACTCAAATAGAGAGGGAGAAAAACTATTTCAGTTTTTAACGAGATTGGCACAGAAAAATGAACTATGCTCGTAACATCTGTTTCATTTTTTAACAAGGTTGCCATAGAGATGAAAAAACTATCCTCGTAACCTCTGTTTCATTTTTTAACGAGGTTGCCTCAGAGACGCAAAAACTATCCTCGGAGCTGGGTTCATTTTTTAATGAGCTTGAAATTAGAAAACTATGCTCAAGTCTGGTTTCATTTTTTAACGAGCTTGAAATCAGAAAATCATGCTCAAAGACCTCTGTTTCATTTTTTAACGAGGTTGTAATGTCCCCAAGGCCGAGCCCTTTTGTAAATCTTGCATTATGAATTGTAATTATGTTTAATAGGATGGTGAGCCAATTTTATATAAGCTTGTGGGCTTATGTGATTATTAGGCCAGAGAGCCTAAGTGTTGAAGGTCGGGAGCCTGATTGTTGTACATGTAATTATGCACAGTATTAATACAAAAAATCTCTGTGTGTGGACTGACCACGATGAATGAGTGATGGGGGACTAAGCATACACAAAGCCTGGGTAAGGGATTGGGGGCTGGAAGGTTGGAAAGAGAGGCTAAGTGTTGAGCCTAGGGGCTTAAGTCCTTGGGAATAATATTTTAATATTATTCCAAAAGCCTTATGAAATGTGATGTTTTATCCTAAGTTCTTTGGAAGGACGAGTGACTTCCAAATGGGAAGGAACGAGCTTCATGGGTGACAAGTGTCAACCCAAGCACATGTAGTTAAAACTGTTGAGTTGAGTCGTGATGGGGGTTCCTCCTCCATGCTACCGTCAACTGTCTAAACCGTGAATCTCGTCTGACCTCTGCAAGCATACCCTCATGCAACTCTAAAACCCAAAGGTCTGTGTTGATTTCTGGAGGAGCCGGTACACCCTCTATCAAAACCATTGAGTCTGTGTTTGACCTCTGCATGGATTGCTTATCACTCATCCCCGAAACCCAGAACCATAATTTTTTTTCTATATGGCTGGTTGGGAAAACCAAAGTGTCTCATAATTGCTGAGCCTTGTTGTTTTGTTTTCTTTGTATGGGAACGAGATTAAGGAAACCAGTTGTCTGGCCTGTGTGTAACCTCTCTCCAGGTGAGGGAGGTGATTGTTGTTGAAGAGGCACGTTTTACCAAGCCTATGAGCGACTCTCTCTAGGTGAAAGAGTGCACAGAGGGAGGAGAGAGCTCCTGGAAGGAACCCTGTAGCTGCCACAGAGCTCAGATATTTCCAGTCTGGTCTGTTGCTGAAGCCCAAGGCAAGGGAGGTTAGCAGCTGAATGACTATCTAGGTGACAGAGAAGGTGTATACTCCTGGGGTGGGACAGGCATGTGGGGAAGGAGAGTATGTGGGCAGTGGGCATAAGTGGTTCCTGGGAGAGAATCCTCCTTCTTTTACATGTATTCTTCCTGTAAACCTTACCTAGCCTAGGATTCCTTACCCGGTGGAGCTTAGTCCCAGCTCGGGGGTGACCTACTACTGAGAGTGATGAGCAGTGCGGTTTAAGGCTGGAAGGTTCATGGAAGGTCTACACATAGTTGGTGGTGTGTGACAATTTCAAAGATAAGTGTCACTATGTTTTGTAATTCTGTAATTAACTAAATTGCATACCTGTGATTCTTACAATGTTATCACGTATTTTGTTGTGCATATTAATTATTGTTATTTCCATTAACTCTGAAATGCTAGCAGTAATTTTGTGTTTAACTGTAATTAAGCGTTTTAAGTTCATTAGAATGCATAATGTGTTACATAAGTGTTTTTCTGCGTAGTAATGATGGCCCGACCATGGGGTTGATGGTCAGGGGCATTACAGTATGGTATCAGAGTCAGGTTTCAACGCTGAGCCTGGATGGGCCGGATAAGTGGTCTTTGGACCGAGGTTTTGAGAAGAAATTGTGTCTGGAGGACTAATTTCAGACCTCAGAATGTTTCTGAGTGTCAAAGGGATACTTGACCATGTTACAAAGCTCAGGAGGTGTAGCAGTATTATAAAACTACAGTCGTTGTGGTATATGGCCATAGGGAGAGAGATAACTCCATACTAGAAGTGTTGGAGCCATAGGATCTGTTCGATAGGAAATGAGAACCCTCACGACCATCAAATCTAGAGAATGTGCACAAGGTTTAAAACCCTTTGGATTTGCACAGGAGTGTGGAAATCGTGATACGCGAAATCAGGAAGAGAGATCTGGACCGTTAATTGTCCAGGAAGAAATCGACATTTCGGGAATAGGGAGGACGAAGGTGGAAAATATTTCGACCTCATGACACATGAAATATCGATACACAAAATGTCAAAAATATCTTAGTCATCAGATCGTGGGGAAACAGGACCGTTGGATCAAGTAGATGATAGACCGTAATTTCGGAATTTCAGAAAACGAGAGTTCAAGATGTGTAGATGCATGAACTCCTGATGCCCGAAACCCCGAAACACTGAAAGGATTTGTGTCGTAGATCTGAGAAAGGTCTAACCCTTGGATTTCACTTAGAATGGACGTGGACACATGGGTGTGTAACCCATGCCAGTGGGTCGAGAAGAAAATTGAGAGTGGTGGGACCCGATGATGTCACTGAAGGTGACGTGGACCCTCCTAAGTGTGCCACTTGCCACTTTGGATGTGGGAGATAGTTGTTCTCTATGGTCCCGGAGGGTAAGAAAATTGAATTTTCAAAAATCGGGGGTTGGAGAGGGAAGCGAGTATGAGATCCTCGAAGACCAAAACCCCGAAACTCGAAGTCCCGAAGTCTCGAAATATTTGAAGAAATATATACCTGATTCTAATCAGGGAAGCGAGTATGAAAGCCTCGAGGACCGAAACCCCGAAACCCGAAGTCCTGAAGTCCCGAAATCTTTGAAGAAATATATACCTGATGTTAATCAGGGAAGCGAGTATGAGAGCCTCGAGGACTGAAACTTGAAGTCCAGAAATATTCGAAGAAATATATACCTGATGCTAATCAGGGAAGCGAGTATGAGAGCCTCGAGGACCGAAACCCCAAAACCCGAAGTCCCGAAGTCCCAAAATCTTCGAATATAGAAGAACCGTAGAGGATTTTAACCATTGGATGTTGGGTAAACGTGGACCGTCGATTCACCCGAATTTCGCAAATTCAGTAATTGGAAATCCGGGAGATAGATGTGTGTACCTTAAAATCTTTGAAGGTCAAAAGCCCGAGTAGCACCTAGTAGCATAGCATTTGGTCGCGAACTTTGGTTACGAGGGTAGGGAGAAAGAGGGAGCTATCACCCAAAAATTACAGAGCCGAGCAGAACTCGGAAAATTTGTGAAGTCGAAGTGTTTTCTTAAATTAGAATGGTTTTGAATGTGTGGAATTTGCTAATAATGATGACCTGACAAATCCCTGTTGTATGCACATGTGTTTGCAGAAGCTTAGAAAGCGCCAGAACCGAATAGGGTTGTCGTTGAGAGTAGAGAATGGAAGAGGTGTAGATTGCCTCCAATTCATAGAATGAAAGAGAAGGAAGGAATGTCAACTTGGGAGTCGAAGGATCAAACTCTAATGGGCACAGAAAAGAGATGGATAAGGAAGGACATATGATGAAAATCATTGAAAAATTGCATAAATATGCCCAAGCTCACCGAGCTGATAGCCGAAAGCTCATGAAAGTCAAGGATAGGCAGGGTGAATTCAACTTAAGGATGTTGAAGAGTCTGGAAAGAATAGAAAAGAAATTGGAAAAGGAGAGTGACTCAAGCAAGACAGAGAGTCGCAGGACCCCTGAGAGGAAAAGAAGATCAAGGAGTGTCAGTAGACATCGTCGTCGCTCCCCAAAGAATTCCAGTAGGGAAGCACACAGTAGTTCAAGCCCATCTCCTACCAGAAAGCACATGATATCTGGGATGGATGAATTGAAAGGGGAAATGAACAAGATCAAGCCTTCAATGTTCAATGGAGAACATAAGAAGGAGGAAGATGCTGAAACTTGGTTGTTGGGTATGAGGAAATACTTTCAACTGCAAAATTATTCCTCTCATATAGAGGGCAGGATTGCCATGTATCAACTGAAGGGAAAGGCATCCATGTGGTGGGATCAACTTGTGCAGGTGCAACACATCAGGGAAAGGGACATCACATGGGAAGAATTCAAGAGGTATTTCAAGAGGAAATACTTAACTAAAAGATATTATGATATAAAGATGAAAGAGTTCTTTGAACTCAAGATGGATATCAAGACCATTGATGAGTATGAATGAAAGTTTTTGGAATTACTGAAGTATGTTCCGTTCATCAAAGATGAGTCTGTCAAGATTCAGAGGTACCTGAGTGGATTATTGCCTCCTATTGGGGATAAGATTCAGTACGATGACCCAAAGACTATGGAAGAAATTATAAGAAGAGCGAACTACTTATTTGAACAACAAAGAGAAAAGCCTACCTTTAAGAAGGCTTGGGATGAACAAAAAAAGTTCAAGAAAGAACAGAGGCAGAAGGGAAATAAACCACCCTTTTTCAGAAACAGTCCTCAAGGACAGTCGTTTCTTAGAGAGCCCAAGAAGGTTGAAGTGAGTGGGAAAATGTCAAGGCCGCCACCTATGGAATGTTGGCGTTGTAAATAAAACCATAGGTACAGAGATTTCCCCCACAGAAATGATAAAGTAAGAGTTCTCCACAATGTTCAGAAAGATGAAACAATGGAGGACATGGGCAATAGAATTCCAAGGATCTATGCAACCCTAGACAACAAGCAAGTTGAGTATCAGGCACACATGATTGAAGTAGAAGGTATGATCAAAAACCAACCATTTACTAATTTAATTGATTCAGGGGCTAGCCATAGTTATATAGACCCTAGATTGGTAGAAAGTTTGCATTTGATAAGAAGAAAACATGAAAAGTCTTGGTTAGTGCAAATAGCTACAGGAACCAAGAGGAAAGTCACGGAGTTAGTCAAGTCCTGTCCTGTAGACATGAATGGACTGAGCACGAAGGCCGATTTGAACATTTTGTCGTTAGGCTCTTATGAATGTCTAATTGGGATGGACTGGTTGGACCAACACCATGCCATCTTGGACTGTCAGAACAAGGCATTCACTTGCTTATATGAAGAAGGAATCAAAGAGCCATCCAAGGAATTCCTAGAGTTGTTACTGTTAGAGAAATCTCATCAATGCAGCTAAAGAAGTGCTACAAAAAAGGCTTTCAATTATTTGTAGCCCATGTGGGGGAAATGCCTAAGGATAAGGTGTCAAGTATTGAGGATCATGAGGTACTTAAAGAGTTCGAACATTTATTCTAGGAAGTACCTAGACTACCTCCAAAAAGGGATATCGATTTCTCTGTAAACTTGATGCTTGGAGCAACTCCAGTGTCAAAGGCTTCGTACAGGATGAGTGCGCCAGAACTGAAAGAGTTGCAGCTGTAGCTTGAATAACTTATGAAGAAGGGGTATATACTCCCAAGCGTGTTGCCTTGGGGTGCCTCGGTCTTGTTCGTAAAGAAGAAGGACGGAACGTTGAGATTGTACATCGATTTCAGGCAATTGAACAAAGTAACGGTGAAGAACAAGTATCCTCTGCCGAGGATTGATGATCTCTTCGATCAGTTGAAGGATGCAAAGATATTTTCGAAAATAGATCTAAGATCGAGATATCACCAAGTAAGAATAAAAGATGAAGACATCAACAAGACCACCTTTATAACAAGGTATGGTCATTACGAGTTCACAGTGGTGTCGTTTGGACTGTCAAATGCACCCGTTGTTTTTTATGAGCTTGATGAATGGAGTATTCAGGGACTATCTAAACAAGTTTGTCATCATCTTCCTGGATGACATTCTGATGTATTCCAGGATTGAAGAAGAACACGAACAATATCTAAGGATGGTGTTGCAAGTGCTAAGAGAGCACCAACTGTATGCCAAGCTGAGCAAGTGCTCGTTTTATCAGGAACGGATCCATTACTTGGGACATATTATCTCGAAGGATGGGATAGCGGTAGACCCTGAGAATATTGAAGCCATTAGAGAAAGGTCAATGCCAAGGAATGTAACAGAATTTATATCCTTTATGGGATTGGCTGGTTATTACAGAAGGTTCATCGCAAGGTTTTCCAAGATAGCTCACCCTATCACTTCCTTACAAAGAAAGGGGAAACAGTTTCACTGGACAAAGGAATGTGAGGAAAGTTTTCGGCGATTGAAGCAGTTGTTAACCAGTGCTCCAATCCTGAGGATTGAAGATCCAAATGAAGATTTCATAGTATGCACTGATGCATGCAAAGAAGGACTAGGAGGGTTCCTCAGTCAGAACGGATTCGTAATCTGTTATGAGTCCAGGAAATTAAAAGAGCACGAGAAGAACTATGCAACCCATGACTTGGAGTTGGCATCCATAGTTCATGCTCTAAAGAAATGAAGGCATTACCTCATGGGAAGGAGGTTTGAACTTAGAACATACCATGTAGATCTGCAGTACAGAGAATTGGTAGCCAAGCTACAGCAGTGTAAGATGCCACAGAAGATGGAAATTTATAAATTGGAAACAGATGGAATATTGTTGTACAAGAACAAAATTTTTGTACCCAATGTCCAGTGCTTGAAACATATGATTTTGCCGGAGATGCATAATGTGCCTTATGCAGGGCACCCTAGATATCATAAAACAGTAGCAGCGGTCAAGAGCCATTACTTTTGGCCGGGTATGAATAGAGAGATCGTTGAATACATTGCCATATGTATGGAGTGCCAGAAAGTTAAAGCTGAGTATAGGCACCCAGCAGGGTTGCTGCAACCTTTACCCATTCCTGAGTGGAAGTGGGAAGTAGTAACGATGGATTTTATTACGGGATTGCCCAGAACATCCAAGATGCATGATTTGATCATGGTGGTRGTGGACAAGCTTACAAAAGATGCCCATTTTATTCCACTGAAAACTACTCACAAGGCAGCAGATRTTTTTGATATTTTCATAAAGGAAGTGGCATGATTGCGCAAAATTCCTAAAATGATTGTGTCTAACAGAGACCCRAAATTCACCTTGAATTTCTGGAAAGGATTGTTCAAAGGATTCAGAACTAATCTGAACTTTAGTACAACTTATCATCCTGAGTATGATGGACAGACAGAGAGGATGAACAGAGTAATAGAAGACATACTGAGAATGTATGTGATGGACAAACCATCAAGATGGGAAGACTACCTGCACTTGGTAGAATTCGCCTACAACAATGGGTATCATGCATCATTGAAGATGAGCCCATTTGAAGCACTTTATGGAAGAAAGTGAAATACTCCAGTGAGCTGAGATAATCCAGCTAATAGAACAGTAGTTGGGCCAAAGTTGCTCAAGGAGATGGAGGACCAAATGATAAAAATTAAAAAGAATTTGAAAGTTTCCCAAGACAGGCAAAAAAGTTACGCTAATAAGAACAGAACCCACAGAGAGTTCAAAGTGGGTGATCATGTTCTCCTGAAATTGAGAGCTAACAGGAGTTCCTTGAAGATGGGAAGTTGCACCAAGTTGGCAGCCAAATTTTGTGGGCCATTTGAAATCCTGGAAAGGATTAGGCCAGTTGCATATATGTTTGCATTACCTGCATCCATGACTGTACATAATGTGTTTAATGTTTCATTTCTTAAAAAGTATATGCCTGATGCTAATCATGTAATTGATTGGAATGTGATCCAGGTGGAGCAAGAAGGTGTCCTGCAAGTGCACCCTGTGTGCATATTGGACAGGAAAAAAAAAAGGCTCTGGAATTGAGCTATAGGGCTTGTAAAGGTCCAGTGGACCTGGTACAGTCCTGAGGACATGACATGGGAGCATGAAGATGTTATGCGAGTAGAGTACTCGCATATTTTTGAAAATTTTGAAAAGCTTGCAGATGCAGTGTAAAGTTGCACTGAGGACAATGCAAAAATAAGGTGAGGGGATTGTAATGTCCCCAAGGCCGAACCCTGTTGTAAAGCTTGAATTATGAATTGTAATTATGTTTTATAGGTTGGTGAGCCAAGTTTATATAAGTTGGTGGGCTTATGTGATTATTAGGCCAGAGAGCCTAAGTGTTGAAGGCCATGAGCCTGATTGTTGTACATGTAATTATGCACAGTATTAATACAAAACATCTCTGTGTGTGGACCGACCACGATGAATGAGTGATGGGGGACTAAGCATCCATAAATCCTGGGTAAGGGATTGGGGGTTGGAAGGTTGGAAAGAGAGGCTAAGTGTTGAGCCTAGGGGCTAAGTCTAGGGGCTTAAGTCCTTGGGAATAATATTTTAATATTATTCCAAAAGCCTTGTGAAATGTGATGTTTTATCCTAAGTTCTTTGGAAGGACGAGTAACTTCCAAATGGGAAGGAACGAGCTTCATGGGTGACAAGTGTCAACCCAAGCGCATGCAGTTAAAACTGTTGAGTTGAGCTGTGATGGAGGTTCCTCCTCCATGCTACCGTCGACTGTTTGAACCGTGAATCTCGTCTGACCTCTGCAAGCATACCCTCATGCAACTCTGAAACCCAAAGGCCTGTGTTCATTTCTGGAGGAGACGATACACCCTCTGTCAAAACCATCGAGTCTGTGTTCGACCTCTGCGTGGATTGCTTATCACGCATCCTCGAAACCCAGAACCGTGATTTTGTTCTGTATGGCTGGTTGGGAAAACCAAAGTGTCTTGTAATTGCTGAGCCTTGTTGTTTTGTTTGTTTTGTACGAGAACGAGATTAAGGAAATTGGTTGTCTGGCCTGTGTGTAACCTCTCTCCAAGTGAGGGAGGTGATTGTTGTTGAAGAGGCAGGTTTTACCAAGCCTGTGAGCGACTCTCTCCAGATGAGAGAGTGCGCAGAGGAAGGAGAGAGTTCCTGGAAGGAACCCTATAGCTGCCATAGAGCTCAGATATTTCTGGTCCAGTCTGTTGCTGAAGCCCAAGGCAAGGGAGGTTAGCAGCCGAAGGACTTTCTAGGTGACAAAGAAGGTGTATACTCCTGGGGTGGGATAGGCATGTGGGGAAGGAGAGTCTGTGGGCAGTGGGCATAAGTGGTTCCTGGGAGAGAATCCTCCTTCTTTTACGTGTATTCTCCCTATAAACCTTACCTAGCATAGGATTCCTTACCTGGTGGATCTTAGTACCAGCTCGAGGGTGACCTACTACTGAGAGTGATGAGCAGTGCGGTCTAAGGCTGGGAGGTTCGTGGAAGGTCTACACGCAGTTGGTGGTGTGTGACAGTTTCAAAGATAAGTGTCACTATGTTTTGTAATTTTGTAATTAACTAAATTGCATACCTGTGATTCTTGCAATGTTATCATGTATTTTGTTGTGCATATGAATTATTGTTATTTCCATTAACTCTGAAATGCTAGTAGTAATTATGTTTTTAAATGTAATTAAGCGTTTTAAGTTCATTAGAATGCATAATGTGTTACAAAAGTTTTTTTCCGCGTAGTAATGTTGGCCCGACCATGGGGTTGATGGTCGGGGGCGTTACAGAGGTTTCCTCAGAGACGCAAAAAATATCTTAGGAACCTCTGTTTCATTTTTTAACGAGGTTGCCTCAGAGACGAAAAAACTATCATCGGAGCTGGTTTCATTTTTTAACGAACTTGAAATCAGAAAACCATGCTCAATAACCTCTATTTCATTTTTTAACGAGGTTGCCTCAGAGACGCAAAAAATATCCTCGGAATTCTCTCTTCTCGATCATGGATTCCAATGGGACAATGCTTCGGAATGACACCATGTAAAGGGACAAAAATCGGTCATGGCTTCCAAGAGGTCTTCACTGGAAGGAAGAAACACACTCTGGAAGGACACCATGTCGAGGGTTGCGACAGGAGTAAAGAGATCATTCTATAACAACCCTATCGAAGACATCACCATGTCAACTACTGGCTCTAAGTCATCAGAAGTTAAAGTCATGAGAGACAACGCCACATAATTGACATGTGGCAAGGGCAATACCGTCTGCATATAAGAACCATTCAGGGAGGCAATCCAGGTGGGGTCAATGAATGAAAGTTGATCAACAGTCACAACCCATCCATTGTGAGGGAAAGATATCACAAGAAAAAGAGTAGACACAATAGCTTTCATGGCATAGACATAATCTCGCCCAAGGAGTAAAGCAAAATCCAAGGGGTCTTGGGCTACCATGACATCAATAAAGATAGTTTTCCCTCCCAAAGTTACAGGAAACTAAGGAAGGGTCCCTGAAGGTTGACTAGTTCTTCTGTTAAAAGATAACAGATTTTTTGTAACCGGTGCAAGCGGAGGACAACCCAAAGCTTGCCAAGCAAAAGAGGACAAAATACTAATGGATGCATCTTCATCTATCAGTGTCTGAGGAACGTCTCGACCACAAACCTGTACTATAATATGGAAAGGAATGTGAGAGGGAAGATGAGGTCCAGTTAGCACACCCCAATCAAAATGGATGGCCTCATAACTTGGAGGGGGTTCCACAGGAGAAGGAGGAATAACCCCTGGCATGGTAGATTTTGTATCAATGAGAAAAACATGAGCAGTGTTGGGTTTACTCTCTAGAAGGAGAGTAGGATCGACTGATGATGAGATCAGATCGACCACTTGGGTTGCATTCACCAAGGGGAGAATGGGGTCGACAGATGGAAATGGATCGACCACTTGGGTGACACTCTCTAATGGGAGAGGGGGATCGACCGAGGATGGGATCGGATCGACTGCTTTAGTTTCACTCTCTGAGGGGAGAGCGGGATTGACCGAGGATGGTATCAGATCAACCACTTTGTCAACTGGTTCAACTAAGGACATGACCATATTGATGACATGATCAACCAGATTGACCGGTGAAGGGACCAGAGTGATCATTCCATCAACTATAGGGGGGTCAAGAGTAATTTTTTGATAAGAAGTTGGAAGTTGAGGCTGTGAAACAGTCATGTCTTCTAGTAATTTCGAGGCTTTGTCCATATGAGGGAAAAGGTGAGTGAGATGAAATTCTTTGCATAACATGCACGGGAACTTGACTCTACTTTTCTTCTTCCCAACAGTATCTTGACTAGTTGACGGGAAGTCATCAACATGTTGTTCAGAGGCTAATGACATGGGTTGGCGAGGATGTGTAGACCATGATTCTATAACCTTGGATAGACCAAGGCATTCCTTAAGAAGATGGCTACCTTTACAAAGCCTGCAAGGGTACTTGGGCTTATGAGTTGTTTGGGTGATCTTGACATCATCAACACTCCCAACACAATTAACAATAACTGGTTGCTTTCCAACATGTTTGACAGTGGTTGGAGGTTTTGACCCTTGTTTATCTTTCTTCTTCTTAATATTTCTTTTCTTCTTCTTCTTATTCACCGGGTTACTAGATTCAAAACTTTCACTCGACGAAGAAGATGAAACGGAAGGCAACCTTGCAAGCGAAGAAGGGGAAGAAGACCTTACTGGTGAATAAGGTGAAGGATCAACATGAGGTTGATGTTCTTGGGGGGAATTGCTTACGACTGAAGCACTTATTTCATTCGCGATTACCTGAGTGGAAAAAAACCATACTGATAATCCAATTGTGAGACCCAGAAGGCTCAAAGTAGCGATGTGAGGAGGACCAATGTTTCTGTAAGAAGGAAAAACAAAAGGTTCCCCTGGAAAAGAGGTTCCTTCATTGGTCATTCTGGGAACTGACGCCATTAAAACAGAGATCCAATTTAGGGTCCATTAGGGAAAACAAATAGCACACACTAAAGATCTAGTAAGCAAGCAAGCAAACAAAATCTCCTCACAATGAGCACACTAGTTGGTGATGAAATCCAACATTGCAAGAACAATGTAATAACAGGATGAGATAGAGTGGGTGGAAAATTTACGTTGATGACCTTCTTAATGGACTTACACCCTGGTTCAAGCTCCCACACATAATCGTGGGTATACCCTCCAAGGAGTCCGAGTGATTTTGGCCAACGTCGATTCCAGGTACCGTGAAGACTTGCCCCTCCACAGTCAACTTGTGTAAAGACCCTAAAGAGATAGGCTATTAAGGTTACCACCAACAACAATAATGCCTAGGGGAATAGTCGACAGTCCAATCCGTACACAAGGGAAGGGTATCTAGCCCAAAATCATCTTGAGAGGCTTCCACTCATCATTGTGGGTATACCTTCAAGTGACCCTCGTAATACGTGAAATCTCTACACTGGTATCAACAAAGCAGGGTGAGTAACTTTGTCAATCTCGATGTGACCTCAGGTTTGACCCTTGTGTGAGAAGGGCTTCCCAGGACAAAATGTAATAAGTGGATTTAACCGCTCCCTAACTCAAGATTCTATGTTTGTTTGCATCTTTGGAAAGTTATCTTTCACACCTATTCCAAATCCCTACAACTAATCTAATGTAGGCTTGCTACCAGAAAGTATAAAAAATGTCTAATCGGTATTTATAAGCGCTTTATTTTATGGTTGTTGTTATTCAAGAGGAAAATGGCGTGGACAATATGGTGTTTTGACCGACTCGAAAATTATGCAAAGAGATGAAGATGCAATCTTTTCATTTCGATGAAAGCTATGCTATGAGAAGGAGAAAACATTTATCATTCCCATATGCACGATGTCCCAAAATTTATTAAACTCATCAATATAAAGATTCTCAAGAAATGA
>ML782379.1:146548-164706 GCA_009831015.1 Picea engelmannii | reverse complement strand
CCGACATAAATAAAATAACATTACTAATATAATATGCCCCAATTAAGGGGTAATGAGCCAATATTAGGGCTTAACATGTAGATAGAGGCCACACTCTACACCATTGCTATTATTTGGCTAACTTGCTATTATTTGGCTATGATGACGGTCTGAGAGAAGAAGAGGTTAGCGCCAAAGATGGATTCATCAAAGGGATTGCAAAGAAGTTGCTTGACCTCATATTTTAATATCTCGTACCATTTGGAGGCCATCGTTAAATCTTACTATCGATTCCTGCAAATTTCGATCTTGGAGACGACGTTCACCAAGGGGGAAAATCATATTCATTTCATCTTAGGATTGAATGGGTGTGTGATCTTTGGGTTTGTTGGGATCGAACTCCATCGTGCCTATAGCAGAAAAATCAATAGTTTTAGCTTTCGTCCTAGTAAAATCCCACTGATGAGGATGTAGTTGTATGTTGCACATAGACTGAACGAGAAGCTCTCTAATGACGTATATATGTGGCAATCTATAAATTTAATTTTCTTAGACTTGTTCATTCATTTTTCAACATTTCCTCGTAAAAGTTCAAATTCAAAAATAATAATAATAATTCCAAATTATTTAATTTAATATTAATATAAAATCTCCTTCTACTTAATTTAAAGTCAAATTATTTTGACTAAGTGAATTGTATAGCTTAGGTAGTAATAATAAATAAAATCAATGCTCCATTGGAAAAATATATAAAATCTCCATTAATAAATAAACTCAGTGCTCCATTGAAAAACTATATAAAATATCCATACACTTGATTTTGAAAGTTTAATTATTTTTACTGACAAACAACATATCAAGTAGGCAGGGACTACTAAGACATACTCTCTGCTCCTTTGAAAAGCTAGGGTAGTTAATATTGTGACAACCAAAATAATTGAAATTGTAATTATCTTTTCTTTCTCATTTGTAACCCTGCAACATGCTACAAACAATTAATTAATAAACTTTCACATAAACTTTCTCATTTTTCGCCAAAAGAAAATTGGAAGCGATAGAGTATACATACGAGGTTGTAGAATCTAAAGGTTCTAAACTTAGATTCTACAAGATAAATCAATTTAGGAATGGCCATTATGAAAGAAAAATTAAGCACTAATAGTGTAGATCCATGCTTCTTCATGGAATTACCTACAACTTCGTTGCAGTTGGTGCTCGGGGACTTAATTTCAACCAATCCCATAAGAAAGCTGTGTTTACTCATTGGAAAGGATCTGGATCAACATGTCCTTTTTGTGGGTAAATTTCTCAAAAATAATACATTTTCTCTATTAATTCCTCATCTTCCTCACTTTCATATGAGAGGGAGAAAATATTTTATACATTTTCTCTATTAATTATCCATTCTCATAGAGGGTGAGAGATATATGAGGGTAAGAGAAATTAATAGAGAAAATGAATTATAAGGAAGTTCAATAACTACTTGTAAGTAAAGTTTTAACAAAATGATTTGTTAACCATTAGCGAGTCGATTAGACAACTACTACAAGAAAAAATATTATAATGCTACTCATACTCTTTGTAATGTAAGTCTATGTATCTACCTCCACCTACGCTCAAAGAAAAAATGGAGATACATAAATCTTGTAACCATATCTGTACGATGGCCAATATCCCTTAATGTCATTCTAGGTGGATTAAAGGTTATTGAATTTCAATTGCTTTTAGATTCGATGATCTATAATTCACTTGTTCTTGTTTCAGTATTAAATGCATGTTGTCTAGTAGAGTGAATATTGCTCTCTATATGCATACAAGTTAATGTCAATGTATTCATCATCTCCATATGAAGTAAATGAAGACAAATAAAGTTTATAATGTTAAGTTTAAATTTGTAATGTATGGTTATTTCTTTAGCTACATTTTAAGCAAAATTGGAGAGACATTTAAATAGATATAATAAGTGAATAATGGAGATATAAACCCTTAAATCCATTCAATAATTGAATTATTGAGATTAGAGGCATTCTACAACTCAATATGGGAGAGATGTTCATATAACACAACACATTAAAATAATAATATAATATTAAAGTAATAATAATAAAATAATAATATAATATTAGAGTAATAATAATAAAATAACAAAAAATTATGTCAAACCCATTATATATACATTACAACTGAGTGTTATAGAAAGATTTGTCTCGCCATTGCTATCTTGCACAGAGGGTCTTTTTCCATTTCCCTATGCAGACTTACCAACCCCTTTTTGATAAATCCAGAGACAAAATTATATATTTTTCCACATATACGCTCCCTAACTGCTTTGCAAGATGCGTATACGCTTGCTGCTCCACTACAACTCCCGTATATCGGGATTTGTGAAGAAAATACAAAATGAGGTCGGGTTTCCATGTCACGACAAAAGATCTCTGATCTTTGGCCTTCCATATACTGGAAACGTTCCGACTCAGCCCTTCAGTTGCATTCTGGAGGCTATAAGAGCACAATTTCAAGCTATGGAAAAAGAGGAGAAAACATTCAACTTTGAGAGCAAAGTTACTTTGGATAAATTACTTCATATTGAGTCTGAACACAGTGTTCATCCCCCAAGCTCTTTCCTTATTGTCGAGAGGACCTCATTACCTCTTTCCTATGAGCTTGCCTTTGGTGGAGGATTGAAGTGGTGGAGACCCAGTTTAAAGGAACTTGGTTTCTTGGTTTTGAACCGTGCCGACATAGAAGTCTGTAATGTTGATACTTCTGTTGATCAATTATTAATAGAAATACTCCTTTCTCGTCCTATCGATATCTTGCGAATAAATGATTATTATACATGGGCATGTTTGTAATGTTTATTAATGGATTGTGATATCTGATGTGCTAACTCATTTTATATATTGTCACTATATACTTGCATCGCTTGTTTGTTGAGAACTCCTTGCAGGTGTAAAGCTTTGGGTCAAAGTGCTCAATGGTGGAATGACATCAAACGATTGGATCGAGGTAGGATTCTTCCTCGTATTGCATATTATTTTATATAGCACATGTTGGAATTGAGTTGATTTCTGCAGTCATACCTGTTTATTGTGGTTTACCCTTGGCCATAGAGAGTTTTTCCCTTGTAGCAGAATTGGCGACTCCACTGGGGAAGTTCTTCCTTCTAAGGGTTGAAGTATTTTTTCTTCTTACATTGTTGTTTTTCCTTTGTGTTTCTTGTTGTATCATAGTTGGACAGAGTTTGTTCACTCTAGGTCTAAATTTTTCAGCCTTTTACCCTTGCCTAGCCTTGTTTTAAAAGATATACGCCCTTTTTTCCCTGACAGTCGTGTATACACGCTTGATGTCCCATTGCAAGAGGCGTATATACGCCCTTTTCTCTTGAAAATTCATGTATACCACTTCCCCTTGCTTGCTTGCTTGGTTTAGTGACTGCTGGATAGGTTTTGAGGATCACTGAGCCTTCTTAGGTCTCTATAGTGCCTGTTGAGATTATTTGGGATGACAGGAAACCTGTTTGGAGTTGAATTTTTGGGCAGAGTCTTTCTCTTTGTTTTCCATTTTTTATTTGTCCTTGTTGTCTGGGTCGTTTGCTTGGTTGCTTGGTATTCTGCTCAAGTTATTTCTTTTATACACAGTAGAATTTATATATCAGGTTGTTCATCAGTCCATCCATTTTCTTTTTAGTATATTGAAAATACAAAAAAATAGGCATTTTACATTGGTTGGAATTTTTGTCTTGGAATATTTATCATTAGCTTAGCACATTTAGTGAAAGGTTGCATTTTACTTCTGAATTGCAGAGTTGAAATTGAAGACTGCACTGTTCTTATTGAGCATATCATTCATTGAAAAGTTAAAGATATACTTTGCATTATATCAATATTTATTTTCTTGCAGAGTCATAACACCATGAGTTTCACTTCCACGCCTTTTTGAGTAACCACGGCCAATAAAATTTACACTTTAAACTAAAATTGATTAGTCACGATTTTATTTTTTAGGGTGCACAAACTAGCCTAGGATTTAGTGCCTTGGAATAGGATATTGTGAGTAAAATTGTCCAAGGCAATTAAATCAACATATGTGTCTAAGACAGGGAGTTGAGAAGTCCATTGTATAATTGGTAATATCAGGAGGCTCCGTTCACACCGGAGTTAATCACAAGGTCGCGCGAAGTTATTTGAAGGGATAACCCCTAGTTACTCACCTAGCGTCAAAGATATTTCTGTGGATTTATTCGTATTTGGGGATCTTGCTAGTACCCATACCTCTGTGAGAGGCAGTGCTTTCAAGGTTTCGGGCTTTGCTACCCTGCCCATACGGTGATCCGGACTTACGACTGCTCGCCTGTGCATCAGTTATACAGTGGTTTATTAGTTTCTTGACTTAGGTATCTCTTAGGTTACTTGCAGGGGTTATTTTTCTTATATCCTGAGTCAAATAGGGGTCGGACAACACACAGTCTTTATGGAGGATTACCTCTCTGGGGGGATCTGATCGATTGGTTGTTAAGCCCACGAGGGCCCTTATAACTGATTATGTTACCTCCAAACTTTAGCGGGGAGTCTCAGGTCCCTCTTGGACGAGACATACCTTTTTTTAGCGAGGGAGGCCACTCAGCCACTTTAGCCCGTTTGCATGCATATTGGTCGTTTGACTTTTTGGTGTGCTATTTGATCATTAGTTGACCATAGGATTTCGTGTTGAGTCTTTGTTATCATGGATAGTGGAGTTCCTTTTGCTCCCTCGTTTAATGCTACCCCCCCCATGACGTTCATGGGGGAAAATCCGTCTATTTTTTATAATGGTATGCATAATTATGGTACTCAGTCAATGCCTTGGGTCTCTAATCATTTTTCTCATGGTATGTCCGATATTTCTTCACATTTTCCATCCTCTGTCTCGCCCCCTTATGTGAATGCAAGTTTTGGGTCTGGGGGCATGATGCCTACTTCTTATCCCTCTCCATTTGGTGGGAGTCATATCCTTCAAACACCTCTTACGATAGGAGGTTGGAACATTCCTTCCTACGAATCCACTATGCGAGAAGTAAGTGCCCAACTATGCAATCATTCTACTTGTTACACTCCATCCACTTATCCTTCTTTCGCTATGTCAGTTCCTACGAACACTTTTCCCATGGCGGACCTTTGTCTTCCCTCTGGTGTTTCATCCGAGGGGAATTATTTTTATAGTATGGGAAACCCCCCTCACGAAGTTCCTTCATCTGGGGGCAGCATATATCCTCACATGAGTAATCCTTGTCATGTCACTTTCTCTTCACAAGCGGCTTCCTCAGTTTCGATGCCCTTAAAACCCTTTATGAATCAGTATGGAGGAGGATACTATCCTGTTGGGAAGGGACAGGGTGTAAACCAGGATCCTTCCTGGCCTCCAATTTCTCAGAACCAATCTTTCCTTGCACCTTGGTCTCAAATGCCGCAATTAACCACCAGCACAAGTCCAGTCACTGTGTGTCATACTGGAATTATATCACCAACCTCTGCGAGTCATGTTGGAGATTGGTCGACAACCTCTGCAAGTCATGTTGAAGACCTGCAACCAGCCACTGCAAGTCATGCTGAGGACACAAGTCCAGTCACTGCATGTCATAATGAAATTATATCACCAACCTCTATGAGTCATGTTGGATATTGTTCACCAACCTATGCTAGTCATGTTGGGGATCCATCACCAACCTCTTCTATTCATGTTGGAGATTTTTCACCAACCTCTGCGAGTCATGTTGGGGATCCATCACCAACCTCTGCTAGTCTTGTTGGAGATTCACTACTAGCCTCTGCAAGTCATGCTAGGAGCATGTCACCAGCCATTGCAAGTCATGCTGGGGGAATTCATATGATTGAGAAGCCTAGACGTCTCAGACATAAGCCTAGATTCCTTTGTAGGACTTGTGAAGGAAGTCACCTTACTCATTTGTGTCCTGTTACTACTGGGATACCAGAAGCGTGGGTCTCACCAAAGGGCCCTTCGGGTTCTGAGGCATATATGGTTTCACAACACTTTGTTCCTTCTTTGGTTGATACAACAATGATGCCGATGCAATCTTCGGCTGACACCTCTTTTCCTTTAGGGGTTTATGCGTCCTTTGACCTTGTTGTCTCACATCCTGTTCAACCTGTGGTCGTGTCGATGAAATATTCGACCGACACCTCTCCTATGTTCGGGGGTGATGCGTCTCTTAACCTTGTTGTCTCGCATCTTGTTCAACCAATGGTTGTGTCGATGCAATCTTCGACCGAAAAAAATGTTGTTTTTGGGGTGATGCACCTCTTGACCTTGTTATCTCGCATCATATTCAACCAATGGTTGAGGAAGTGGTCGTATTGATGCAATATTCGATCAACCCCACTCTTCTCTCGGAGAGTGACAAGTCTAAGGAAGCAGTCATGCCAATGCAATTTTTGGTCGATCTCGCTCTTCTGGTTTTGGTTCTATACCTTCTCTTCCATGTCCTTAGAATTTCTGTTACTTCACCTTCTGAACAAAAGAGAGTTTTACTCTTCCCGAGTTCTCTCCCTCCAATTATTGACGAGGTTCCCTTTGATTGGGATGGTCTTGTGGGGTATCTAATGCCTTCGCCTATGTTTGTTCCACTAAGAGACATTATTCAAACCATAACAGAGACTATGTACTCTGTTAGCACTTTCTCCTCCTTGACTTGGAGAGCTTTGGGCTTTCCCAAGATTTTGCCAGCTATCCACAGGATACTGACTTTCGATCGAAGGCTGGGACGGGAAGCTTGGCCTCCCCTTTTACATGTTGATTAGAACTAAAAACGAGTCTTAGTTAATCTCTTTTCCGACTCGTTATTAAAAATTGAAAAGATCGTCAAGTAATTTGTCCCTTTCACACTCGTTAAAATTGGATTTGAAAGATCATGAGTCTTAGTTAAGCTCTTTTCCGACTCGCTATCAAAAATGGAAAAGATTACCAAGTGAACTTGTCTTTTTCACACTCGTAAATTGGATTTGAAAAGACGTCTATTTGGCACAAGTTTACCCCATTTTCACACCAAGTAGACTAAAAGATATAAAAAATGACACTTTTTGGCATTAAATTGTGATTGCATCTCATGCCCTTGCTTGTAGTATTGAGCCTTTAGCCGGTTCTCACTTTGTGTTATAAACCATGGCCCAAGCAGTTTGCATCCTCAACCAAGCAGAGCCTTGTTTATATCCTTCGCAATTTGACACCCTATACCCTGGAGGGAACATCATCCCGAATGTCCATCTCCCGCATGCATTTCCTTGCATTGAGCATAGGTACGTCTCATGCTCTCATTCAAAGGAAGTATATCAACCTCTGTCGGCCACTCCTCAGAAATCTTTACTTTGCATGCTGGCCATACCCTAAGTTTGTCTCAAGATCACATGATACTTTGGTCTTATGATGCACCCTGGCCCTACTTTCATCACTGGTAGGTCACCTTGAACCCAACAATTGACATTTCATCATGGGTCATTGACTAGGTGGTTTCCCTTGTGTTCGACAGCAAGACATCTATTCACACTTTGATATTCGTGCAATGTCTTGGATGCCATTAGCCTTATTGGTGGTTTCCTCGCCTTTGTCAGCAGTTTTCATCATTGACTTCTATTCAGAGCGTCTTTTTCGTATACCGCTTGCATTTGGTACACGCGAAAGACGCACAGGGTCGTTGGTTCGTGAACATGTTCTTCGTCCGATCTCCACCAATTCATGAAGCTCATGCTTTGTTCCTCATGCTGACTGATGAGAGATGCCTTAATGCTCTCCTTTCAGCAGGTCTCTTTCCATCGACTTCAGCTCATGTATTCTGGATA
The DNA here is from genome assembly GCA_009831015.1 of Picea engelmannii. Lineage (NCBI taxonomy): Eukaryota > Viridiplantae > Streptophyta > Pinopsida > Pinales > Pinaceae > Picea > Picea engelmannii. Next base: position 156,895 of record ML782379.1, on the reverse strand, counting down.
CGAGACCTAGAGTTTTATGAGTACCTTGAGGCTTGCAGTCATTAGTGGAAGACTCTCTCGCCATTGACAGATGAGAATACATCAATGTCTCCTGATCAATGGATCTCTCAAGTGTTCGACACTAGCTCCTTTATTCACATTTGTAGAAATGTACTCGGTGCCTTGATACCTACTTTCATCATTGGTAGGTTGTCTCACGTTTGTTAACGGTATACCTCAATGACCGGTAATCAAACGATGTCTCATCGTGTTCAACCTCAACTCATTTATTCACATGATGTAGACTTGCACCATTAGCAGATTGTATTGAAGACTTGAAGACATCACTTTGTGGATGCATCTTTCCTGAGTTGTTGCTTCCATTTCATTGGACCAGTACCTATTTGACTCCAGCGATCATGGGAGATCAGATTGTACTCCATGGTATACAGATATCTTCAGATTGATTTTGAGACTGGTTTCACTGGGCCTTGTTCGTGACTATGACAGCTATTGGCATATAATCGCATTTATACTTGCCTACTCATGGCCATGAGCACTTGTTGGTATATTTTCCACCTGGATCTGCATTGTATTCTTGGCAGCCATGTATGCAAAGTCGGTACATAATGTAAGGAGCAATTGAGTTCGTCCAGCTAGTTCTCTACCACTCCACTTCTAGGTTATTTATAATGTATTTTGGCCATTGTAGATACTCCTCTGATCTCACACATTAGGGGGCATCTGTTATAGCAAGATTTGCCTCACCATTGCTATCTTGCACAGAGGGCCTTTTTCCATTTCCCTATGCAGACTTACCAACCCATTTTGATAAATCCAGAGCCAAAATTATATATTTTTCCACATATACGCTCCCTAACTGCTTTGCAAGATGCTTATACGCTTATTTCTCCACTACAACTTGCATATATCAGGATTTGTGCCAGAAAATACAAAATGAGGTTGGGTTTCCATGTCACGACAAAAGATCTCTGATCTTTGGCCTTCCATATACTAGGAACGTTCTGGAGGCTATAAGAGCACAATTTCGAGCTATGGAAAAATAGGAGAAAGCATTCAACTTTGAGATAAAAGTTAGTCTGGAGAAATTCCTTCATATTGAGTCTACATCCCTTTGTCCCTCAAGTCTGAACACAGTGTTCAACCCCCAAGCTCTTTCCTTATTGTCGAGAGGACCTCATTACCTCTTTGCTATGAGCTTTCCTTTGGTGGAGGATTGAAGTGGTGGAGACCCAGTTGGAAGGAACTTGGTTTCTTGCTTTCAAACTGTGCCGACACGGAAGTCTGTAATGTTGATACTTCTATTGATCAATTATTAATATAAATACTCCTTTCTCGTCCTATCGATATCTTGCAAATATATGATTATTATCCATGGGCATGTTTGTAATGTTTATTAATGGATTGTGCTATCTGATGTGCTAATTCATTTTATATATTGTCACTATATACTTGCATCGCTTGTTTATTGAAAACTCCTTGCAAGTGTAAAGCTTTGGGTCAAAGTGCTCAACGGTGGAACAACATCAAACGATTGGATCGAGGTAGGCTTCTTCCTTGTATTGTACAATAGTTTATATAACACATGTTGGAATTGAGTTGATTTCTACAATCATACCTGTCTGTTGTGGTTTACCCTTGGCCATAGAGAGTTTTTCCCTTGTAACACTGAGTATGATAAAGATGTTCATGTAATGTAACACATTAAAATAATAATAAAAAATAAACAAAATAATAAAAACTTATGTCGACTGTGTTATATATATACACTTTGAATGAATAACAATGAGTTTAGATCCATTTAACTTTGAATCTATCACTAGAGTGATCAAATCTCTCTAATTAAAATTGATCATGTTTAATCATAAATAATTATAATAATATATAATTGATATAATTTTTACACTATAATATAATATTAAAGGAATTTTTTTTCACAAATTTAATAACATAAATATATACAAAATTACTATTTTCTGTTATTTAAAATTATGGGATTATCTAATTATTTTATGTTTTGGTTTTATTTTTTTACGAAAATTCAATGACATAAATACATACAAAATTACTATTTTCTATGATATAAAATCTATTTTTGAATATAAAAATCAACGCTAGAATTATACCGAAATAATCAAAATCAACGGATCTAACCATTTCAAATATCCTATTGCGGGAGAAAGGAAAAACGTAATTGTCGAAAATTTCTATAAGAATAACTCGCCCAGTTACGCCATTATAATAGTGTTTCTCACGCGGTTTCGCCACCTTGGGAAAATAAACACGTTTACGTAGAGGAACGCTGCGGTCGGGGTGAATGTCGTCATCTCCTGACGTCAGCACCCCACTTGGGTGAGTGTGTCGAAGCTTCTTACACGCATGTGAAAGAGTGTTTTCTTGTTTTTTAAACCGCAACACTAAAATCTAGCGCAAGCGAAGACTATTGTTGCAAATTTTGGCATTTAGCGGCAGTTGAGATGGGAAAAACTAAGTCAATCAGCGGGTTTATTAATGTTGACAGCCAAGACTTTCGTTACACATCGTTGGCATTTTGCGGTACTTGGCATATAGCGAAAAGAGAAATATTTAAAATATTTATAAAAAAATTTGAACGTCGTACAGCACATGTGAATATCATTGCTAATTTTGGCATTCCACAGCAGATGAGATGGAAAAAAAATAAGTCGACCAGCGGGTATGATTAGTTTATTAACGCTATGCATGTGAACACTCGATACTATCGTTGCACATCGTTGGCATTTTGCGCGTTTTGGCATATATGGAAAAGAGAAAAAATAACCAGAAAAAATCCTAAAAAAATTGAACGTCTTAAGAACTAGGTTTTTATCAGTAATGTTTGGAAAAACCACAGTGTTATTAATAGATTGTTGATGTTTGAGATTTATATCAAGACTTATCTTCAAAACAAGAAGCTTGGACTAAAAATCGAAGAGAAGCCCTTAATATAAATACTAAAGGAGAGAAAAATAAACCTTAAAGATCAGCTAGAACCCTAATTTATTAATTAGTTTGAGTTTTACTTTAAATTGTTTTTTAAGTTTTAATTTATGTTGAAAATTTTGTTATTTTCAAATTAATCTTTTAATCTTTTTAGTGTTGTTTTGATTTTAAGGATTTAGATTTAAAAGTTTTGGTGTTTTTAGGTTTAATCAAGATTAATTATTATCACCTATAATTTTGTATGTTGTTTTCTAGTTTAGGGTTTACTTTTTCTCTTTCTTTAATTTTTTTTTTTTTTTAATGTTGTTTTATAATTAGGGTTTTAAAAGCTAAGTGGTTATAATTTTGTATGTTGTTTTTTAGTTTGGGGTTTATTTTTTCTCTTTATTTTAAAATTTTTTAATGTTGTTTTATAATTAGGGTTTTGAAAGCTAAATAGTTAAAGTGATTTACATTAAAAGTTTTATATGTTTTGAGGGTTAAATTAATGCATATTTTAATGGTTTGTTAACCTAGTGTTAGTGTTAGAAGACTAGAAATTTTTAGTTTTTTAGAACTAAAAATGTTTTTAATTTGAAATTAGGGTTTTTTATATTATAAGGTTAATTACTTAACTATTAATTTCTTTTTTATTAGAGTGAGCCAATTTTCATTTAGTTCTAGGCCATTGTCTCTATTTTTTTTTTGTTTGTTAATTTGTGCGAGACCTGTTGGCTACGCGATTAACCTGTGGCTTGAGAAACCGCGACTCAGGGGCATCTAAGCCGTCAAAATCACTCGGGGATCGCACCCGGCCTGAGCCACACCAACCCTTAACATGGTTGGATTTTTTGTCCCCGCAGGTTTCGAACCGGTGACTTTAACATCACGGAGTGGCTTAACAACACACTCTGTCACCGACTGTCCTACACCTCAGGGACTAGGCCATTGTCTCTATTAAGGTTAAGATTTCTTTGGATTTCAATTGCTTCTCTAATGCGACATTTAAATATGTGATTTTCTTTTGCTAAGATTTTTGTATTTTCTAGGCGTACATGGTGTTTTTTTTTCAGGGAGTGTTTTGTTAAGGATGAGGTGTGAATGCATTCATTCTTTATGTCAGTCCCATGTTCTTTAATTCTAACTTGAAAGGAGTGCCCAGTTTCACCGATGTAGCATTTACTGCAAGAGCATTCGATTTTGTAAATTCCTTTGCAATTTTGCAAGTCAAGTTTGTCTTTGACAGATCTCATGTTTTGTTTGATGGTTTCATGTGGTTTGAAGGAGGCCTTAATCTCTTTTTTGCTAAGGACTCTTGCAATCTTGTCTGTTACTCCTTGGATGTAAGGAAGGTAAGCAGTGTTATAAGGGGTTTGGTTGTCATAGAGTTTAGGTGCTATGTTTGTTTTTTCTTTGGCTTTTTTGATTGAATTTTTAATGTCTTTATTTTTATATCCAATGTTCCTAAAAATATTGGAAACGTGATAATTTTCTTGTTCAAGTGTTCTTTATCTGAGATCCTATTGGCCCTTGTGGTTAGAGTTTTTAGAACTCCTAGTTTCTGGTTGGGGTGGTGATGAGAATTTGCATGGAGATAGTTCTCTGTGTGGGTCTTCTTTCTATAAACCTAATGTCCTAAGCTTCCATTATGTTTCCTATTAATTAGAATGTCTAAGAAAGGGATGCTACCGTTTTCTTCAAGTTCCATTGCGAAATTTATGTCTTCTGAAATATTGTTTAGGTGTTGAAAGAATTTGTTCAATTCTTTCTTCCTATGGGGCCAAAGTACATTGGTGTACGCAACAACAACAACGATCCGATTGAAACCAAATGTATGTATGTTGACGACAAGGTGGAAAAGGTATGTTGATGACACCAATGTACTTTGGCCCCATGGGAAGGAAGAATTGAACAAATTCTTTCAACACCTAAACAATATTTCAGAAGACATAAAGTTCACAATGGAACTTGAAGAAAAATGTAGCATCCCTTTCCTAGACGTTCTAATTAATAGGAAACACAATGGATCTTAGGACATATAATTTATAGAAAGAAGACCCACACAGAGAACTATCTCCACGCAAACTGGTGTAGACCCCTACCTCGGCAAGGTCCACTGACCTCCCGGTCACTCGATCATTCAAGTCTACGAGCTGGAGAAGCTCTTCAATTCCCTTCTGGAATCCCACGAACAAATCCACAGGTCCTTTTATGAAACTCACCCTACGCGACTAAACACCAAGCACGAGCCTCACCTCCACACGACCAGGGGCTGTGACCACACGCCTACACAAAAGGCGTTTCGGGACTTTACATCTGAGCCAAACCTGATCTTCATGATTTTCGAAATCCCGATGGGGGCCTAACACTTCCTAGATCCTCCCTTAGTTCCCATCCACGTGACCATTCACCATGAACACAGACTTAACCAAAAGGCACGTCGTGTTTCACGATTTCAGGACTTCTATGTATGAGCCAACCCTGACTCCCCAACTCCCAAAACTTTGAAATTCTCCCTGGACAATCAATGGTCTAGATCTCTCCTTGATCAACGGTTGGGATCTTTTCGCGAGTTTTCAAAAATTTTTCCTTTGAATTTTCCCTCCTATGGCTCAACGAAATGTTGATCGGCTGCCACCTGTCTTCTGACGATGGACGGTCCCAATGATTTTGGGACTTCACGACTTTGCAATTCTGATCTCCTCCTGCGAACTCTAAAGGACTAAACCTCATGCACTTCCTCTGGATCCAACGACTATTGGTCCACGCGCTTCCATATCTGATGGCTCATGCTTGATCAATTGGACGATTGAGATTTCACCTCGACGTTTTGGGGCTCCAGACTTTGGGAATATCAATTTTCAAATCGCTCTCCCTCTTGAGCTTTCAACAACCAACAATTGCGATACCTCCCAATGATTTGACGCTTGGTCTTCGACTCCAGTGATCTGATGGTTCAGATCTATCCCGCTGATCGGATGGTCAAGATTCTATTATGGGGTTCCAGACTCCGAGAATCTCAAGTTTCAACTCCGATAGCTTTTCTCTCCTCTGTACGTGAAGTGATAAAACTCGTGCACCTCCTTCTGATCTGATGATTGTCGATATTCTTCCCTGTGATCCAACGATCACAGTCACTCTTCCACCCAAGCTTTAGATATCTCTCCGCCTTGGAAGATTTATCTGCTTTCAAAGGTTCCAAACCTTTGTTCTCCCGATGAATCTGTCTCTGTAATTTCGTCAACACTTGTGAAAAGTGTTATCTCTTCTAAGCTTCTATTCTTGAAATGATTTCGATCTTCCACGTACACCTTGTGTTCTCAGGATTTCGAATAACTTAGTTCGAAGGATTTTCTTGAAAATAAAATGCTTCTCGCCCACCTAGCGTTCTTCTGCGTTGGTTCTTCGAAGCTTATTGGCTTCTTGATTTTGTGCACACTTTGCACCTGGTATGAGTCTCTTTGATTCTCTCTGAACTTCTCTGAGTCAATCTGAGACTCAGTCGACGCATTCCTTGCGTTCGAGATGCACACCTTGCATACAAGTATCAAAAGAGAAATGAGTGCAACTCAACCATCTTCGTCATGAACTCATACAATTAATCTCTTTGAACAATCATACAAGAACGAAATATAATAAAGCATACACACATAATAACATTCATCCAATCACACATGAAATGAACACATTCCAAGGATTTGGGACAATTTGTGTCTGTTCTATTCATTCATAAAAAACAAAATACATAATGTTTCTGCTACTCTACTCTGCTCTATTGATCTGTCTAGTCTGTCTATCCATTCTCTTCTTTGTTATATGTCACAATACATCATTGAAAAAACTATCTAAGGACCAGCTCCACGAGCTCTCTCATCCTGTCTAAATTTGTCCTATTAATTTCAAAGTTGTTACCTACTCTGTCCTATTACAATAACTACTAGTTATGGCCAGATAGAGTCGACACTCCATATCTGCAATTTCTTACAGTCCTTCAAGACTTTACAAACAAGTTACATTTTAAAATGTTGTTTACAAAAATATCTCAACAATTGATTAAATTCTGAGTTAAATGCTTGATTTGAAACTCTGTCATTGTTGAGATGTCATTTGTCTGCCTCCACGCGTGCATTGTTGAATTTGAAGGCGATGCTCCTACATCATACTCCTCTGGTTAAAAAAATTCATGGACTCCTGTCCATGAGCTCCTACACTGTCTTTCCATGCTTCAAAATATCAGGTTCTGTGACCCAAGTTGCATCTTCCATTGGATGATATTTCCACTTCACTAAGTACTCATGATATGTCTTACTCCTAGTTTTCCTTCCATCCCCCTGTTCAATAATTTTCTCCATCTGAGGTTTTTCTGCCATGGGTAATTACTCTTCCCATTGAATTTCTTTCTGATCATCTGATTTTCCCTCTTCATCTCTCTTGTAAGGATACAGGTCTGCAACATTGAATATCATGAATATCCCAACATTGTCTACCAACTCAATCTCATAACCATTGGCTGTGAATTTTTTGAGAATCCTGCATGGTCCTATATTTTTCATCTTTAACTTGTTGTACGTTCCTCTTAGGAATCTCTCTTTTCTCAAATGAGCTAACACTTCATCTCCAACTTCGAATTGAACTTCTCTCCTCTTTTGATCAACTCTTCTCTTGTATTTTTTATTGTTTTCCTGTAGCTGCTCTCTGACTCTGTCATGAAGTTTTTGCATCTCTGTTGCAAAATCCTCTGCTCTAGCACTTCTGAACTCATCTTGATTCAAATCTCTCAACTCTGTAATCCCTCTTGGATATATACCATACATAATTTCAAATGGATTTTTTCCTGTGCTCCTGTTCACTGAATTGTTGAATGTAAATTCTGCTTGTGCTAGAATCTGATCCCATTTTTGACCTTGCTCAGTGACTAAATTTTTCAACAAGTTTCCCAGACCCTTGTTTACTACTTCAGTCTGTCCATCTGTCTGAGGGTGATATGCCGAACTAAAGGACAAGTTCGTCCCTAGCCTCTTCTATAGAGTCCTCCAAAAGTGTCCTACGAATTTCGTGTCCCTGTCTGAAACTATGCTTCTCGGCAATCCATGTAGTCTCACTACTTCTCTGAAAAACAAATTGGCGATGTGTGTGGCATCGCTTGTCTTCTGGAATGGTATGAAATGTGTCATTTTTTAGAATCTATCCACTACAACAAATATTGAATCACTCCCTTTTTGAGTTCTAGGCAATCCCAAAACAAAATCCATATTGATTACATCCCACGACCTTTCTGGAATTGGTAATGGCTGATGCAAACTAGTGTTTTGTTGTCTTCCTTTTTCATACTAACAAATTTTGCATTTGTTCACAAAATTTTTCACTTCTTCTCTCATGCTCGGCCAATATTACAAATTGCTTAGCTGTGCAAATGTCTTATCATGACCAAAATGCCCAACTAAACCTACACTATTTTTCTCTTTCAATAGGTTGTCTCTCATTGAGCATTTTGGAATGCATAATTGGTTTCCCTTGAACAGTAATCCATCCTGGATCAAATATTCAGTCCATGGGCTTCTGTCTCCCAACAAAGGATTCTTGCATGCCTCATAAGCTTCTTTGAAATCTGCATCTTCTTTATAAATCTCCTTGAGGTGTTTGAACCCCAAAGTATCCACTTGGAATTACTTTACAATCAAACTCCTCACGCTCAAAGCATCTGTGACTTTGTTAGCAGTTCCAACAATGTGTTTAATAACAAAAGTAAAATTCTGCATAAATTCTACCCATTTTGCATGTTTCTGATTCAACTTTTCTTGCCTAGTAATAAATTGCAAAGCTTGATTATCACTGTACAAGACAAATTGTTTAGGAATTAGATAGTGTCTCCATTTTTTCAAAGCTTGAATCATTGCATAAAATTCCTTGTCATACATGGAATACTTTTTATTGGCGTCATTCAATTTCTCACTGAAATAAGAAACAGGCCTATTGTCCTGACTCAATACTGCTCCAATAGCTAATCCACTTGCATCGCATCTCACCTGAAATGTTTTTCATAAATCTGGTAAGACCAGAATTGGTTGCTTTGTGATTTTCTCCTTCAACACTTTGAAACTTTTTTCAGCTTCCACTGTCCAACTGGAGGACTTTTGTTTCTTCTTCACAGTGTTCGGCATGGGTGCACATGTTCCATTGAAATTTCTGATAAATTTTCTATAAAATCTTGCTAACCCATGAAAACTTCTTACCTCAAATATGTTGCTCGACGATGGCCATTCTTTGATCGCTCTCACTTTTTCTGGGTCCATCTTCAATTCATTTGAAGAGATTACAAAACCCAAATATATGAGCTCCTTCTTCATAAAAGAAATCGTCTTTAGAGTTATCAGCAATTTCTCTTGCTGCAACCTTTCCATCACTGATGTCAAATGTCTTAAGTGTTTTTCCTTTTTCTTGTTGAAGATTAGTATGTCATCCAGATATACTATGACAATTTTTCCTATGAAGTCTTTCAACACTTGATTCATTAACCTCATAAATTTGCTTGGTGCATTTGTCAACCCAAACGACATGACTAGCCATTTAAACAATCCTTCATTTGTCTTGAATGTTGTTTTCCATTCATCTCCCTCTCTCATCCGTATTTGATGATATCCACTCTTCAAGTCTATCTTGGAAAAATAGCTTGCTCCACTCAAATAGTCCATCAAATCATCCATCCTCGATAAAGGAAATCGGTATCTAATGGTTATCTTTTTGATGGCTCAGGAATCTGTACACATCCTCCATCCTCCATCTTTCTTTGGTCTTAATACAGTCGGTACTTCACATGGGCTTAGTATTTCCCTGACTAACCCTTTATCCAACAACTCTTGGACTTGAATTTTGACCTCCTCGTTCTCTCCAGGTGTCAACCTATAAGATTCTTTGTTTGGTAAACTAGCTCCTGGAATAAGGTCAATATGATGGATTATACTCCTAATGGGTGGCAATGAGTGTGGTAACTTATCCACCACTATATCAACATTTTTCTAACAGTTCTTGGATTTCTACAGGTGAGTATTCTACAAAAGTATTCGTAAGGATAACTCTAGGCTTCCTCACTACAAAAAACTGAATTTCTTTCTCCTTCTTGACCTCATTCAAGATCTCCTTCCCACTCATGAGAAGTATGGTTGAACTAGCTTATGTCTTTTTCTCTTTGTCTTCTATGGGTAACAACATATGTTTCCTACCATTGCTTTCTAAGGTATACGTATTCTTCCTTCCATCATGAATAACTTTTCGGTCATACTTCCATGGCCTCCCCAATAAAATATGACAGATATCCATAGGAATTACATCACACAATATTTCATCCCCATAACCTTCTATTTTAAATTCAACTTGGCATTGTTGACTTACCATGACTTGATGTCCTTT